>CAJHQP010003868.1:0-61589 GCA_905132765.1 Moricandia arvensis | reverse complement strand
AATTAAATAGAGTATATAACACATAAGAAGATATCCAAAGTACCACTCTTCTTACTTATTTTTAAGAGTTATGGTCTTTATACCCTAAATGATGACTATAATTTGTCAAATGCCCTCATTAATCTTAGTTTTTTTTTACATCTAACAATATGAAATGATTTTTACCAATATGAAATGATTTTTACCGAGTTGGATTCGAAGATGTTCATATAAAAATTATTTAATCTTTTTAACATGTTACCAATCCAAAGTAATGCTAACATATATGGTAGCTGCTAACATATTTGGTAGCTGTAACAAATACTTGTACCAGAGATGTTACTTGAGGTGTTAGCTATTAACAAATTTTGTAGGTGTTAATATAAATATTAACCGTTAACAATACATTCACCAAAAGTGTTAACAGAAGTTTAACCTGTTAACAAATATTGTAGATGTTTGATTAATGGTTTGTTAGCTTGTACATGGTATGATACTTAGTTAACAAGCTGACAATAGAGTTTATACAAAGGTTTGTGAGTTTATACGGTGTTTGTTAAATGGTTTATCAACGTGTATGACTATTTTAACTTATTACATGTTTGATATACTGTTGTATCAAGTATTGTATAAGAGAGCATATGCTAAACAATATATCAATCATTCAACAAACCATCTATCAAATAATGTATATGTTAACTAAACATTTATCAACTAACACATAAGTTAACCGTTAACAATTAATATAACACTAATATCGAATTTATAAAAATTGTAGACTTTAGAGAGATGTTGAGATATTGCAGTTAATTGTAATATATGTTTTCAAGCATATCAAGTGCTAAATTATAATGTTATTTTATCTATTAAAATATTTTATATTATATTTTTAAAATTATTATTATGTGATAATATTTTCAGCATTTTAAAAAATGTAGCAAACATGTGGACAAAAATGAAGTAGGTTCTAGATTCCTTTGAAATATGCCTCTGACTTCTCTGCAACCAGCAGAAAAATGTGTCAGTTGGAAAAAAGCATTTTCGTCCAAAACTGAACAAAAAGATATGCCTTAACCCTTAATTGTCATTTCATGGGTAAGTAACTAATTAGACCTTCAATTAGAGGTAAATGACTAATTGGACATATCTTTAATGTGATTAACTAAACAAAATCATCAGAGAAATTAGTGTAAATACTTAAGAAATTTCCTTAGAAACAACATCATATATCTGGTTCAGCGTTCTGATGACATCTGTGCTTTTCTAAAAAAATTGAAGCTTGCATGTAATAACAGAAACTAAGTTTATTTTCTTTAAAAAAGAGTTTGTAAATGATATTTGCTAAAAATGTATTAAATTATTATTGATTTTAATGTGTTAACACATCAGTTAAGCATTATTATATGGTGTGTTTCAAAATACTTTTGATGTAAGATGAAATTATCAAAAATTAACAATAACGGGTAACTGTAGAGCATCTAGCGGAATCCAAAAATTTAAACCAAACTCTATTCTCCAATAAAAATGAATGTGAACAATCCAAACCCAAAATAAATATCAAATAAATTTTGTTTTGCAATATTTCAGTTATGAGTTATACCTGAACCAAACTTGAATCCAAATTTCACACTTCATTAAAATCATATTTGCATACTCTCAAAAAAAAGAAGAGCAGAGCCCATATAAATATTTTGAAACTCTAAAAATTCAAAATTCCAAAAAATAATTTATACAAAACCATATCTCAATCCTTAATATATATTTAAAATACTAAAATATTACTGAGTATCTGAAATAATTATATCACAACATGTATAATTAACTCAATAGTTAGTCTAATCTATATTTTTCGTATTTGGTAAATATTAGTGTTCTTATGTTAACAATTGTATTTAATTGCAATGATGCATAAGTATGCTTCTGAAGTTTAAACAATGTTGTTGTTCTCTTTAAAGTTTAAATAGTGTTTCTTTTGTTTATAGAATTATTTGTCGTTAAGTTTAATTTGTTTATGTTTATTATGTGTGATCGTTCGTACAAGGTTTTGGTTTGTCATAAATCATAATATGTTTGATGTTTTTACGTATAGTTCAAGGATGACTTCATATGGTTGATAGACAAGTCTCCCAAAGTTATTTGAAAGACAACAATATGGTTCGAAGAAGCCACATACACAAATTCTTGAAAATATTGGAAATCTATTTAGTTTAATCAAGTATAAATTAGTATCTTTGCTACCGATAACTGATTAGATATCCAAATCGAAACTGTTTTGGGTTTAAGCGGATTCGGGACATGTAATTATATCTGAAACAAACCCGATTAAACCTAGTATTTGAATGTGACTGAAATTTATGAACCCGAAAATCCGAAACCCGAATGAACCCGAACTGAAACCAATTGGAACCCTGATTGTCCATCCTAGTAGAGCAGGTGATCATTCTCTGAAGGGAAGATGGTTTTAAAATCTTCCATGAAGAACGTATCAAATAATCTTTCTAAAATTTTTTTTCCACAAACACCATTTATTAAGTTATATTAGGTCGGTTGCAACGGCTCCGAGAGACAGCATTTACCGGCATGTCATAACTTACATGGGAGAAAACATTTCCACGTGCTCGAGCTCCTTTAGCAAGGCGAGCCGCACTAGTATTTTGGGATCTAGGATTAATAAAAACTACAAAAACCACCAAATTGATCCTTAAGATTTTGAAAAGCTACATTTCTGATCTAAAGGTAGGCCAATCTAGGGGATCATCTACCATCTTGAAAAGATCCACAGAGTCTGTCCCAAACTTCACTAAAAGTACGTGTTGGTCTCTTAGGCATGACATAGCCCACAACAATCCATCTAGTTCTGTGTGGAGGGCCAAAAAACTTCTTCTACAACCCATTTCACCATGCATCTTACCTCCCATGTCATCCCAAAGATACTACCCGAGACCACTATGTTGCTCACGATCGACCCACGAGGCATCAATATGGCAAATAGGGACACGATGTTTCCAAGGGGGGAAGAAGGTGGACCCTCACTTCTGGAGGTTACGTTTCTTCGTGCGATTCTACTTCCTCTTCTTTCTTGTTTGCAAACCTCCAGCTTTCCGCTTATAGAATCGCCAATTGAAGAGTGTCTATTGGGGACCTCTCTTTACCATTTAACACATTATCATTTCTCACCTTCCAAATGTACCATAAGATCCAAGGATAATTATTCCAAGAAGGCTCCGACAAGCCCAAAGATTTTGTCTTCCACAAAAGAAAATACATATTTTGATATGTGGATGTACTCGGGAAGAAATCTGGAATGGACGAAAAGTTCGAAAGAGCCCATATCTGTAGGGCAGGTGGGCATTTAGAGAGAAGGTGGTTCATAGTCTCTTCTGACGCCCCACAGCTTGGACAGTTCTTGTCCATACCTAAATGGCGATAGGTTAAGCATTGGCAAGTAGCAACATAGCCGGATATAGCTTCAACATGAAGTGTTTCATTTTGCCAGGAGCCTTTATTTTCCAAACTTGACTCTGGAGAGGAGTAATACTAGGTTCTATAACTGCATCATTTTCTTTTAAGGAGTTTTTCTTTTCTCCTCGTTTCATATCCTGATTTAGTTGTATATGACCCTGATTTAGTGTAACTCCAAGCAAAACCATCTTTCATATAGGTGTTGCTCAGTTTCAACCCTACTATTAAAGAGATATCTTCAGGTTGGAAGAAGGATATTAGGAAATCTACATCTCATGTATTAGTATCTTGTCTGATCAGATGATGCACTATTAGGTTTGGGTCGTGGGGGACCAAGCTGCATAAGACCCCTTGGGGGTCACGCTAGAGTATGCACGATCCAGTTACTGCTCCATATTTTGTTTCATAGTTTGAGCCAATAGTTTTTCTAAGCCCTTGTTGAACTGTCTCTCTAGATGCCATTATACTTCTCCATCCATAAAAAGGAGAATACGTTTTTTTCTCCTCCAAAGAACTACATGTCCTAAAATATCTACTTTTTAGGACTCTGGCTAGAAGTGAGGATGAAAACTCTAGAAGGAGCCATAATTGCTTAGCTAGGAGTGCAATACTAAAATCGTGCATATCACATAATACAAGACCTCCCATGTCTTGTGGAATGAAAATCTTGTCCCGAGCAATCCAGTGGAGTCCCCTCCCGTCTTGTTTAGAGCTCCACCAGAAATTTGAGATAGCGCTCCTCAATTTATCGATGATTCCTTTAGAGAGTAGATAACACGACATTACATATGTTGAGACTGCTTATGCTACTGATTTGATTTGGACATATTTCCCTCCTTTGGAGAGGAGACAAACTGACCAAGTGGTCACCCGATTCTAGACAAAAGAGAAAACCTTGTTCTTTGATCCACAAATTTCTTCGGGAAGACCCAAATACATGCCCATGCCTCCTTCATTAAAAATACCGATGGCGAGTTTAATAGAATGTCGTGTCTCATGTTCCACTCTGGACCCAAAAAAACAATGCTTTTGTCGGGTTTAGCTGTTGCCCGGAGGCTTGACCGTAAATATCAATAATCTTTAAGATCTCTGCACTTTACAGGATGTCTGCTTTGCAAAAAAAAAAGAGGTTATCGAATGCAAACAGAAGATGTGATACTAATGGGCTAGATCTCGCAATGCCATTGATTCGTCTTTCTCCTCAGCCTCATTCAAGAGGGAAATGAGAGCTTCTGTACACAGAATAAAGAGGAAGGGAGAGAGAGGGTCGCCTTGTCGAATGCCTCGTGAGGGTTTAATCCTTCCTTTTGCCTCTCCATTAATCAAAACTTGGTATGATACCGATGTAATACAAAACATCATAAGTTGGACCCATTTGTCCACAAAACCCAACTTAAGTAAAAAGACTTTCACAAAATTCCACTCCACCCGGTCATAAGCTTTGCTCATATCAATTTTTATGGCCATATAGTTATATTTGCACATATCATTAGTTCGTAAGGAATGAAAGTTCTCCTGAGCTAGCATAATATTATATGTGATAAGACCTCTGGCCATAAAAGCCTATTGTATTTCCAAGATCAATTTTGGAAGAACTTTTTTAAGGTGCTTACACATGAGTTTTGAGATGATCCAGTAACTCCCATTGCATAGGCTAATCGGGCGAAACTTTGCATCTCTCTCGGGCGCTGGCGCTATTTCTTTGGTATAATATATATGTTAGTTTGATTCAGCCTCGGTGTAAGAATATGAAGAATATTGTTAAGAACACAAGAGAGAGAGTAAGTATGATTCGTGACCAGAGAGAGAGAGAGAGAGATTAGTAGTTTGTATGCTAGAGAGAATAGAGAGAATGAGGAAGGATTCTTTCTCCTTGATTTTGAATGATGAGAGTACAAGAGTTTAAATAGGCACCAAGAGGAGCCTACTGCCCATACAGGGAATAAACAATAGAAATAAGATAATAAGAGACCCATGCTGATCTAGATCTAATGTTTGGAGTGAGAGGAGCAAAAGGAGGCAGCATGTGAGGCAGCATGTGCTTAGCTAGCATGGGGGATGAGCAAGTTGCTGAGTGGTCCTTGTCTTGCAAGTGAGTGAGTGCTTCAGCCCTTGTCTATGCACGTGAAGTAGCTCCCCATAGGTCTCCTTAGTTTATTCCAAGTGCCTCTCCTCTTTTCTTTGCTTGCAAGTCACGTTAGGTTACTCCTCGTTTCTTTTCTTGCAAGTCACGTTAGGTCACTGATGTCTTCTCTCTCTCATGTAAGCTCATCCTCTTTATTTCTTGTCTTCGTTATTAGGGTCAATACTCCCCCTCAAGCTTGATCCAATACAATGAGATCAAGCTTGGAAACCATGAAGACTTCCCTCATTAAAACCTTAATATGCAAAACCCGGTTTTGGGACAAAAACATACTAAGGAAAGAGTAGAAGCTCCATGGCTAAGATAGTTATGCCTTGGTAATGTCGGTGAGTCCAAGTTTAGGATAAATGGACTCACACACCTTGGTACTTGCGGCTTTAGTGAAAATGTCGGCCAATTGATCTTCACTCCTTGTGTAGCATGGCAATATGACCTCTTGGATCACCATGTGTCTTACCTTATGGCAGTCCACCTCAATATGTTTCGTCCTCTCATGAAACACAGAGTTTGAGGCTATGTGAATGGCTGCTTGGTTGTCACAATGCATTGTGATTGGAGACGTGATCTCGACTCCCAAATCCTTGAGTAATCCTTTTATCCATACCAGCTCGTTTGTAAGTTTCCTCATGGCTCTATATTCAGCTTCAGCACTTGAACATGAAACCACCTTTTGCTTCTTGCTTTTCCAGGTTACCAAATTTCCTCCAATGAAGGTGCAATAGCCAGTAGTGGACTTCCTATCATTTCTATCTTCTGCCCAATCAGCATCACAGTATCCTACTACTTCTGTGTTGCCATTACATCCCATCCATACTCCTTGTCCAGGAGCTCCATTGAGATATCTGAGTATCCTCTCCACCATTTTCCAGTGATGAACCTTTGGCACTTGCATATGCTGGCTCACCTGGTTCACAACAAAGCAAATATCAGGTCTCGTGATCGTTAAATAGATAAGCTTACCTACTAGTCTTCTGTATTGTTTTGGATCATCAAATGGTGTTGCCTCATACTCCCCCTCACGCAAGATCTTATAGCCATCCTCTAGTGGAGTCTTTGCCGGTTTCTCTCCAAGCATACCTGCTCCATTCAAGAGATCAAGTGTGTACTTTCTTTGAGATAGGAATAGCCCATCTTTAGATCGGCATACTTCTATTCCAAGAAAGTACTTTAGTTCACCCAAATCTTTAATATCAAAAAACAGATTTTAAATATGCTTTGGTGGTTTGTATACCTTCTTTATCACTCCCTGTGATGATGATATCATCAACATACACAAGGATGACTACTATACCTTGTTGGCTGGTGAGAGTGAATAGAGTATGGTCTGCCTCTGATCTACTAAACCCTTTTCCATTAAGAGTGGTGCTGAGCTTATGGTACCATGCTCTTGGTGATTGCTTCAGCCCGTAGATGGCCTTCTTGAGTCTCAACACGTTTCCTGGTTTGACCATATCTTCTAGACCAGGAGGAGGACGCATGTAGACCTCATCCTCTAGTTCTCCTTGTAGAAAAGCGTTCTTCACATCCATTTGCCATAGTTCCCACTCCAAGTTGGTTGCAAGTGACAGTATAATTCTGATGGTGTGAAGTTATGCTACTGGTGCAAATGTATCCAAGTAATCTTCTCCATAAGTCTGAGTGAATCCCCTTGCTACCAGCCTTGTCTTCTTTCTTTCTGGTTTTCCATTAGCTAGATACTTGATGGTGTAGATGAGGCGACTTGTTACTGCTTTCTTTCCTTTGGGGAGCTCAGCCTCAAACCATGTATCATTCTTGATCATGGCATTGATTTCATCTTCAACCGATGCTCTCCACTCATCATCTGCCATGGCCTCTTCATAAGTTCTTGGAAGATACTCTTGATCTACGTTGCTTATGAAATCTTGATGTTCTTCTGGATATTGGACCAAGGAACACACTGCCTGAGTGGGATGGGTAACTACATTGGCATTGAAGGTGGACCCTCACTTCTGGAGGTTACGTTTCTTCGTGCGATTCTACTTCCTCTTCTTTCTTGTTTGCAAACCTCCAGCTTTCCGCTTATAGAATCGCCAATTGAAGAGTGTCTATTGGGGACCTCTCTTTACCATTTAACACCTTATCATTTTTCACCTTCCAAATGTACCATAAGATCCAAGGATAATTATTCCAAGAAGGCCCCGACAAGCCCAAAGATTTTGTCTTCCACAAAAGAAAATACATATTTTGATATGTGGATGTACTCGGGAAGAAATCTGGAATGGACGAAAAGTTCGAAAGAGCCCATATCTGTAGGGCAGGTGGGCATTCAGAGAGAAGGTGGTTCATAGTCTCTTCTGACGCCCCACAGCTTGGACAGTTCTTGTCCATACCTAAATGGCGATAGGTTAAGCATTGGCAAGTAGCAACATAGCCGGATATAGCTTCAACATGAAGTGTTTCATTTTGCCAGGAGCCTTTATTTTCCAAACTTGACTCTGGAGAGGAGTAATACTAGGTTCTATAACTGCATCATTTTCTTTTAAGGAGTTTTTCTTTTCTCCTCGTTTCATATCCTGATTTAGTTGTATATGACCCTGATTTAGTGTAACTCCAAGCAAAACCATCTTTCATATAGGTGTTGCTCAGTTTCAACCCTACTATTAAAGAGATATCTTCAGGTTGGAAGAAGGATATTAGGAAATCTACATCTCATGTATTAGTATCTTGTCTGATCAGATGATGCACTATTAGGTTTGGGTCGTGGGGGACCAAGCTGCATAAGACCCCTTGGGGGTCACGCTAGAGTATGCAAGATCCAGTTACTGCTCCATATTTTGTTTCATAGTTTGAGCCAATAGTTTTTCTAAGCCCTTGTTGAACTGTCTCTCTAGATGCCATTATACTTCTCCATCCATAAAAAGGAGAATACGTTTTTTTCTCCTCCAAAGAACTACATGTCCTAAAATATCTACTTTTTAGGACTCTAGCTAGAAGTGAGGATGAAAACTCTAGAAGGAGCCATAATTGCTTAGCTAGGAGTGCAATACTAAAATCGTGCATATCACATAATACAAGACCTCCCATGTCTTGTGGAATGAAAATCTTGTCCCGAGCAATCCAGTGGAGTCCCCTCCCGTCTTGTTTAGAGCTCCACCAGAAATTTGAGATAGCGCTCCTCAATTTATCGATGATTCCTTTAGAGAGTAGATAACACGACATTACATATGTTGAGACTGCTTATGCTACTGATTTGATTTGGACATATTTCCCTCCTTTGGAGAGGAGACAAACTGACCAAGTGGTCACCCGATTCCAGACAAAAGAGAAAACCTTGTTCTTTGATCCACAAATTTCTTCGGGAAGACCCAAATACATGCCCATGCCTCCTTCATTAAAAATACCGATGGCGAGTTTAATAGAATGTCGTGTCTCATGTTCCACTCTGGACCCAAAAAAACAATGCTTTTGTCGGGTTTAGCTGTTGCCCGGAGGCTTGACCGTAAATATCAATAATCTTTAAGATCTCTGCACTTTACAGGATGTCTGCTTTGCCAAAAAAAAGAGGTTATCGAATGCAAACAGAAGATGTGATACTAATGGGCTAGATCTCGCAATGCCATTGATTCGTCTTTCTCCTCAGCCTCATTCAAGAGGGAAATGAGAGCTTCTGTACACAGAATAAAGAGGAAGGGAGAGAGAGGGTCGCCTTGTTGAATGCCTCGTGAGGGTTTAATCCTTCTTTTTGCCTCTCCATTAATCAAAACTTGGTATGATACCGATGTAATACAAAACATCATAAGTTGGACCCATTTGTCCACAAAACCCAACTTAAGTAAAAAGACTTTCACAAAATTCCACTCCACCCGGTCATAAGCTTTGCTCATATCAATTTTTATGGCCATATAGTTATATTTGCACATATCATTAGTTCGTAAGGAATGAAAGTTCTCCTGAGCTAGCATAATATTATATGTGATAAGACCTCTGGCCATAAAAGCCTATTGTATTTCCAAGATCAATTTTGGAAGAACTTTTTTAAGGTGCTTACACATGAGTTTTGAGATGATCCAGTAACTCCCATTGCATAGGCTAATCGGGCGAAACTTTGCATCTCTCTCGGGCGCTGGCGCTCTTTCTTTGGTATAATATATATGTTAGTTTGATTCAGCCTCGGGTCAAATTCTCCCAAGACAAAGAAATCCTTTACCAGCTTTGTAACATTCTTACCAACCTCTTGCCAAAATCTCTGAAAGAAGCAACTTGTAATACCATCTATGCTCGTGGCCTTGCCTGAATTAAAATAAAAAAGAGCCACTTTAACCTCCTCAACTGCAGGTTCCAAAACCAGGGAGTGGTTAACGTGGGCCGGGACTTTCTCGGTAATGAACCGGAGGGACTCATCAAAATTTGACAGTTCTGAAGATATAAAGATTTCGTGGAAGTATTGAACTGCGACAGCTTCGATCTTTTCTGTATTTTCTGCCCAGTTTCCATCTTTATCGTTCAGGCAGATTATACGATTCCTAGCTCGCCTCATTTTTATAAGAGCATGGTGAAATTTGGTATTATGATCTCCATATTTATGCCACAAATTACGGCTCTTCTGACTTCAAAAGAATTCTTCCTCCCGAAATACAGAGCATAATATCCTTCTTAAATCCTCTAGCTCCTATATCGTAGTGTTACCATCGTCTGTAGCTATATCAATCTGATTTTTTAGATCTTCAATTAGCCTTGCTGAATTGGTTGGAGTATATTTTTTTCCATGACGAGATCACTTTACGGCATTAGACCACTTTCTGATGAAAGTCCCCATGGTGGGCTTCATTATAGTCGCCCATCCTAAAATCAATTCTTCTTTAAAACCGGGCTTTCCCACCCAACATTTATCGAAATTTAAATTCTTTGTACATTATCGAACGTAGAACAAATTTTAGTCATGACTAGCCGATAGTCTGAACCCCATAATTTTAAGTACTCCACAGAAGTGTAGGAAAATAGAAAGTGCAAGTTTCCATTACCAATAGCTCTGTCTAGATGATATTTTACTTTCCCAGAGGCCGTCTTCCCACCCAGGAGAGAGAATTTTCAATATATGAAAATTCGATCATACCACATTTGTTAATCATATTTCAGAAAGGCAAGAACGTGGAATCCACTCTTCTTTTCCCACCCCGTTTCTCATGATTATCCTTGATCTCATTAAAATCTATTATCATTAACCAGGCATTTTTCCGATTGAGACTCATCTTTGTTAAACCTTCCCATACATAATTGTGGTACTCTACTACCAGAGCTCCATATACAAAGCTAATAAAAAATTTGTGGCCCTCAAAAGTTGTTATAATATCAATCATATGATTATCATAATAATTAATACAAACTTTAGGGTCATTCATATAAAAAGAGCTAGTCCGCTGCTTTGACCTCTAGGATCTACAGTAAAAACACAATCATAGCCGAAAGAAACTTGCATATTCTGCAAAAAAAAAACGATTGTTCTTTGATTCCGATAAAAAGAGAAAAGAGGGTTGAAAACATCGGTGAAGCTCCTCCAAGTGTTTCTTTGTCAGTTTGGCGCCCACCCCCTGACAATTCCAAGCGAGAACATTCATTTTGTAGAGTCGGTCAACCTCTGGTTCTAAGCCATACCGCTGTACGAACCTAAAGCTTGTCCTTTTTTCTTACCAGCCGCAACTTTATGACTTAGAAACTGCACCCTTTACCTTAAAAATGGGAGACCCATGGCCTTTCACCAAATGTTTTTTTGTTGCAAAGCCCACTAAGGTTGGGCTTCCCAACACCTTTCTCCTAGGCCCACTAGACTTCTTTGACGACTACCCACCTTTTCATTAACTAGGTATAGTTGACAAACTTGAAACTTTTAGGTCCTTCTCCTTCATCTCCTCCACCTTATCTCCGACGATCTTTTCCACCAGCTTATCACCGGAACCATCTTCTTCCATCGGCGAAGGAAACACCCCTGTCATCGGAACCCTATCATGCGGGACTTCTAGCATCAATTCCTCATCAATTTGGTTAAACTCATCATCATTAAACTCGCAATCCTCCCCTAGCAGATTGTTGTCGTCAATCCAATCGTCATTTGCGAGTTCCAAATCAGTCATCGGCACATCATTGAACTCCCCTCTCTCCGTTAATTTCCTAGGCTGGTCTGGTATCATCTCGAAGTCTTCTTCAATCAAAGGTAACTCCAAGCCCCCTACTTAATTACCAATACCTGATAATCTCTTCTCCTCTTCTTCTTCCTCCACAACCATATCATACCAGCTTTTATTAGGATCAATAAGTTCCAAATCCACTGAAGTTTTATCAAAAAGTTCTGATGTCTCTGCAGCTGCAAGAATAGGGATATGTGTATCAAAGTTGAGACTTTTCTTAGCTGAGGAGCCAGAGTCCACATTGTCTCCCATATCTATCGCTTTTCCTTTACCTCTATCCAATTGATTTGATCTTTTTGTAGGTTTAAACAGAAGGGCCTACTGCGTTGATGGTCTGGAGAGGAGAGGAGTTGTTTAGCCACATGAGCTCTCCTAGGAGGATCTGAAATTGTTTGTTGAGAGTCAGATGCATGTGGTCTTTCCAAAGCAAGAGCTTTTGAGAGGTCAAGCTCAGGTGCTCTTCTTTTGTCCACTGATGGATCATGAGGGATCTCCTTACGAAGCAAAGCTCTTCCTTTACTTTCAGCAAAAGAATACTCATAGCTCCTCTTGCGATAGGTGGCTTCAGTAAGAGCAAACGGTAAGTTAGTGAGAATGGCCCATACTGGAGCACACTTTAGAGAAGGTGTGTCCATTGTGAAAGAGGCTTTCCATTCCGTCACGTAGAAAGGAGAGTCTCTAGTCCTCCACAATTCATGTTTCGTTATCTTTTGACACAAAGATGTTGAAGGAATGTGAAAAAATGCATTTAAAGAGAAATTGTGGCTGGTTGCTCTTATCTTGACCCCAAAGATAATTTTAGAACATCCCATACTTTTTCGTAGGAAGGAGCATTCCATAAAAGATCTCCACGATGTAGTCAGAGTGAATCTTCGCACCTTTATCTTTGGTTTTCCATCCGGCAAGACAAAAACTGGAATAAGGATTGTGGGTACTACTTGTTTGCTGATTTAGCAGCCAAAAATAAGATTTTCCTAACTGTGGAGGCGGTGAATTCCTTGTAGCTGAGGTAGGATTTATTGTAGAAATAGAGACAGAGACATGCAATTGTTTAGGAGACAAAACAAGAAATCATCTAAGGCGAAACATGACTCTGACAAACCCCCACAGTCGGAGGAGTAGGAAGAGCCCCACCCAAAACATCCACCAGGGTTGGCCACACACAATTGAAGATAAAGTCGAAGAGTAAACCATGACGACATCTTCATGTAAAATAGAGATCCCTTTGGAATCAGTAAACGAAAGGAAAAATAAATCAGGCGGTAAATAAGGCGACGAAAAAAAGTTTGGAGCTGCAGAAACTTCTGGAACATTGGCCATTTGAATGAAGACGAACGAAAAAATTAAATATTTTGATTTTTCGTTTTGAGAATTTTTTTTATTAGATATCATAGTTAATAAATTTGTTATTTAACTTTTTCGAAAAAAATACCTTGCAATATTTACGTTAAAACATGAAAAGAATATATATCATTTATCTGAGAAAGAACTACAAATTATGTTATTTATTAGTGATGATAACAAGAGATACATATATTGAGGCTAAACAAAACAAAATGCCTTTTACTATAATTTTTGGCATAAGTAATATATGTTTTTCTTATCAGCTTATCTCATTGTTTATTCAGAACTTTGAATTAACTTTTTTTTTGGCAACTCGGGATATTCAGCAGGTCCGAAACCAACCGACTAATCCTTAACCTTATCATTTCAACAAAAATGTATTTTCTATAAGAAAAAATGTTATAAAAAGCTAAACACCGGTTAGTTGATCTTTTATAGGTATACACTTATACATGCTATATTCAGACACAAAACATTAATCTCCATTTGTAATAAACAGCACAATTCCTAAATTAATGTACTATTTGATAGTCGGCTATATATTTGATAATAAACTGCGTAGAATGAACTAGGTATGAGGGAAGTGTGAATGTGTTGACCAGATTCACATATAATCCAAAAGAGACACGACAGCACGAGGTCCACATTTACACTTCTTTCAGAGTTCAAGATTCGAGTGGATTAGAAAAATAATCACTGGGGAAAAAAAATAAAATGAAAAGCATCGGGAACGAGTATGGGGTCCCATTTGTGAGCCGACAAAAAAAATCGTCATTCGTTTGTAAATATCTACGCGTTTTCAACCAAACGTTGATATATAATAGATTCAGTGGAGTTGACAAGTAAATAATAAATTCAGTGGAAATCTTTAGACAAAAATAGACAAATGGACACAAAATTAGGCAAATGGATATGGATATATTAAAATATCGATCTGATGTTTTTGGATGAATATTTAAATCTTACGTATATGAGAACAGAAAAATGTTTTGTTTTATACTTTTTTTTTTGATAACCGAGTATCCGACCACTAATCGTGATCGACTAGCCCACCGGGCCTAAGCCCACGCCATTACAGGATTTTTAAGCCTCCACTTAAGGGCCCCTGGTTACGCTAGTGGTCTGGAACGCCACATCACATCCGCAGATAAATTATGTGGTGGCCGGGAGTCGAACCCAGGGCTTTGTTTTATACTTTCCAAAATGGTTCGTAAATCTTAATGTATTCTTATATTCAAGTGGCCATAAAAAATTTAGTAAGAATTTTAATACAATTTATTTTTGAAACTTTTTGAAGACATGTTATAAAATCTACTATATTAACTTTTAAATTTTGAGAATTATATACTAATATTTTATGTACCTTTGTTCAAATAACAGTCATGTAGTATTTCGAAGGAATATTTGAGTAAATGGTAGATTATTAAAAGCCAAGTCAAAAATATGGGTTAAGTAGTATAACAGTAAAAAATCCTAGTTCACAATTTTTTTTTGTCAACAAAAAAAAAAAAAAAAAAAACTAAGAACACCGCAGGTATTTAGGATGGATTTTTAGTGTAGGGCCTACAAAAAAACTCAAAAACAATTGTTTAAAGTTACTTGTACAGTTCGCAGACCCTACTGACATATGACAGTGCACAATTGGTTTAGTTTTTAATTTTTTTTAATTAAAGAAAAAAAATTAAGAACTCCAAATAAGTTTTACGGGATTAAGATGCTCTAAAGAGTTGGATTTAAAGGTACACAACATTTGATGAGCTTTTGTCAATTATTTCCAAGCCCAGTGGTTAAAGAAAGAAGAATACCCTAACAATAGATTTTGAGACAAAATAATGGTAAGCTGCACAAGGAAAAAAACAAATCATATTGCCTATGTTTTCTTTTTTATTCTCATGATTTTGCGTATTTAACCTGTCTGGAGAATGATAGGCTTGCCGAGTAACAGCGATTGCCGTTTACACCAGATGTCCAAGTGTATGCTTTGTAGTTTGTGAACTAGGTTTTGCATAGAGCCCAATAACAAGTTCTATGGGCCATCCATGGGTTTCTTTGAGTGGGCCAAACGCAAGAACCCTAAGCCCATACGACATATCTGCATATATATATGATCAGTGTATGCATGATATGATTAAGGCGTATTCTATTCAACAGCAGCAACAAACATACAAACATTTTACCTAATTCAGATCGAGAGAGATACTCAAGACTAAGAAGACAACAATACAAGATCAATAACTTAGGCTTAAGTCTATTGCATCTAAGGGCTTTGTTGTGTTCTAAACATTGGAGTATTTTGGGTCTTTGTAAACAAACTATCTAACATACTAATTGGTGTTGTTAGAGTCTCTTTGATCTAGTGGAATTTGGGAGCAATAATTCTCCCACGAGACGTACCAGTTAGAGGCTGGAATCTCGTTAAACTGCTTGTGTCATTATTTCTAGTTTGGATACCTAGGTCAAAGGTAACTTGAAACTTAAGGATTAATCGTTACAAGCAGTATCAGAGCTTCCAGGTTGGTTAAAGCTACTTACGAGGAAGACAAAGCATCAGATTCTTAAACTATGTCGAATACGCACATTGAGGTAGACTGTTTCGACGGTACTGTAGGTTTCTCATTATGGAAGGTTCGAATGTTAGCACAATTCGGAGAACTTGGTTTAAAGTCCATTCTTACGGATGAGAAGCTATAAAAGGATGGCACATAAGCTAAAGATGAACCCGAGTCTGCCATAAAAGACACGGGAAAGGGTTTAGCTAGGATCGTTGGGCCTTCCCTAGCCATAGTTCCAGCAAAGTTTAAAAAATCGGAAAAGGCAAAGGACCTGATTGTGCTAAATGTTGGGAATAATGTCTTAAGAAAAATAAAGCATTGTGAGACTGCTGCTGAAATGTGGAGTACTCTAGATAAACTTTATACTGAGACCTCGTTGCCCAATCAGATATATCTACAGCTTAGGTTCTATACCTTTAAAATGTCTGATTCTAAAAGTATCGACGAAAATGTGGATGAATTCTTAAAGCTGGTGGCCGATTTAAGTAACCTCCAAGTAGAAGTCTCAGAGGAGGTTCAAGCAATTATGTTACTAAGCTCACGACCGAATAAATTCGATCAACTCAAGGAAACTCTTAAATATGGGAGACACACTTAGTCTAAATGAGGTGATTGGAGCTGCCAGGTCGAAAAAGCGAGAGTTAAATGAAAGCGGTAAGTTCACCAGGTTAGGTGGAGAAGGTCTAATGGTAGATCGAGTAAGATATATGTCGGATATGAGTAGGACCTTTATCTCCTATGAAATGTCAGAAACATCAGGGTGTCAGTACGAAGGAAAATATCTTATGGTTTACTTCTATAAGGGAGACAAAGAGGTTATCTCAGAAAAGTATCATCAGGGTTTGTACTACCTCCAGGGAACAGTGTTACGAGGAAAGGCTAAACCTAACAAGGGTTGAGAAAAACAAGTGTCAGAACTTGTCAGGAAAGGATTGATAAATGACAAAGAAGTTAAGACATTAGATTTTTGTGAACACTGTGTAATTGAAAAATCACATAAGCTTAGTTTCCCTAAAGCCAAACATGTGACCAACGGGATACTAGAGTATGTTCACTCAGACTTATGGGGTTGTCTGTCTACTCCAGATTACCTTTCTGAAAACAAATACTTTATGACATTTATTGATGACTTTTCTAAAAAGGTCTGGATCTATTTTCTGAAGACTAAAGATGAGGTATTTTCTAAATTCAGAGAAACGAAGGCTGAAGTAGAAACGAAACTGAAAAGAAGATCAAATGTTTAAGAACCAATAATGGGTTGGAGTTCTGCAATAAGCAGTTTGATGAATGCTGCAAGAAGGCTGGAATTAAAAGGCACAAAACCTGCACCTACACCCCGGAACAGAATGTAGTCTCAGAAAGGATGAACATAACTATCATGGATAAAGTAAGATGTATGTTAGCCGAATCTGGTTTGGACCAACACTCTAGGCGGAGGCAGCATCTACTGCAATCTACTTGATTAACAGGTCTCCTAACTCCACCCTTGATTTTAAACTACCTGAAGAAGTTTGGTTTTGAGTCAAACCCGACCTGGGACACCTTAGAACATTTGGGTGCTCGGTATATGTCCATGTAATAGAAGAAAAGACAAGACCTAGAGCTCGTAAGGGAGTTTTAACTAGATATCCAATGGGAACAAAAGGCTATCGCGTTTGGATACCACAAGAGGGGAGATGTAAGACGAGCAGTAATGTGGTATTTAATGAAGTTGAGCTTTATAAGCACACGATAGACCAAGAAAAATCAAGTGCATAAGGAGCTCGGGATAAGCGGGTGAGTCATGAAAAAAGATCTAAGAAGAAGGTGTCCTTCAGCGATGAATTGATCTGGGGACATTCTATCCTTAATGAAATCGAAGATACCCATGATCAAGGTGGAAAAGATTCATCATCAGATAGTTCCAGTGACTCAGACTCGGAATAGGACTATGAAGGTGATAATAATGAAAGTGGCAACACAAAATCTCAAGACAACTATATCCTAGCCCGAGATAGAGAAAGAAGAAAGAATGTAAGGGCACCTTCTCGGTAAGAAGACGAAAACTTTGTAGCTTACGCGCTCAATGTTGTTGAAGACCTTGAGATTGAAGAACCAAAGTCATATAGGGAAGCCATGAGAAGTCGAGAAAGGAAGATGTGGAAACAATCCCACATAAATAATCGAACGTGGGATCTCATTGACAGACCAGCCAAAACAAAGCTTGTTGGATGTAGGTGGTTGTTTAAGCTAAAGCCAGGAATCCCTGGTGTTGAGGATAAACGATTCAAGGGCAGACTAGTTGCAAAAGGATACTCCCAAACGGAAGAAATATATTACAACGAAATATTCTCACCAGTGGTGAAACATGTATCTATAAGAGTTATGCTTAGCATTTTGGTAAATCTAGATTCCGAGCTAGAGCAGATGGACGTGAAGATAACGTTCCTACATGGAATTCTAGAATAAATGATCCTAATGGAACAACCAGAAGGTTTTATCAAGCCGGGAACTGAGAACAAAGTGTGCATACTGAGAAAGTCACTATATGGCTTGAAGCAATCTCTAAGGAGATGGAATCATCGGTTCAATTGTTTCATGAAGCATCAATTATTTGAGCAAAGCAGTAAAGACCTATGTGTCTACATGCAAGATGTAAAGACTGACAAGGCTATATATCTACTCTTATACATTGATGATATGTGGATCGCCTCAGGAAACAAGAGGGTCATCAAAGAACTTAAAGGAATATTAAGTGGAGAATTCAAAATGAAAGATATGGGACATGCATCCAGAATACTAGGCATGGATATTACCAGGGATAGACGGAAAGGAATATTAACTTTGTCTCAAGGAAAGTACATGAAAAAGGTACTAAAAACGTTTGGAATGCAGGACGCCAACTCAATAACTCCTATTGCATCTCAGTTTAAGCTAAGGAGCCTAACAGATAAAGAATGGAAGGAAGAGGAAATGCATATGGAAGTAATTCCTTATGCAAGTGTCGTAGGGAGCTTGATGTATGCAATGGTTGGTTCAAGACCAGATCTAGGTTTTGCTGTTGGTTATGTATCCCGATTTATGAGCAAACCAGGGAGGGATCACTGGTCAGCTGTCAAGTGGGTTCTAAGATACCTAAAATGGGTATTCAACACAAACCTAATATTCAAGAAACACTCTACACTTACACTAGAAGGTTTCACAGACTCAGACTATGCTACATATATGGACATAAGGCGATCAGTCATAGAATATGCATTTAAACTTGGAGGCAAATACAGTTTCATGGAAATCATGCCTACAATCAGTCGTAGCACTATCAACTACAAAAGCAGAATACATGGCATTAAATGAAGTATCTAAAGAAGCAATGTGACTAAAGGATTTGTGTTCAGAGTTGGGGTTCAAACAACACAATATCAAGATCAATTATGACTCACAAAGTGCGATAGAATTAGCAAAGAACCCAGTGCACCACGAAAGAACTAAACACATAGACACCAAGTTCAATTTCATTCGAGACCTAGTTGAAGCAGACGATATTGTCCTAAGCAAGATTCATACTACGGTTAATCCAGTAGACTTTCTTACAAAAACCGTACCTGGTCAGAAGTTCAGCTTTGCTGTGAGCTTTTGAACATCCACTGATAAAGAAGGGCAACGCTCTAGGTGATTCAGGTTTTTGTGACTCCATCCTCGCAACCCACAAACAAAACAAAAAGGGGGAAAGCACGCATTTGAGTGACTACAAATCAGAGTCTAGAGAAAACCATAAAGATCGTGACAAAGAAACAAATAGAATTACCTGGAGCGTAAGGGGAACCGAGGAGAGCACTCGGTTCAGGTGGAGAACTGTCACCAAAAACAGTGTCACGAGCTCGGATAGTATGGAAGATCCAAAGGTGGTATTTGAGTCAATCCTTGATCCGAGAGAGATCGAAAACCAGAGGCTTCACCTAACATAGTTCCATGAGAAAGATCTACATCAGAAGCACAAGAACAAAAGGTATTAGCAACTAACTCGAGTGTGTTACTAATCAAAAGGCGTTCTTGTTAATAAGCTTATCTGAAAAGTGATAACACATGAAGATTGATTGCCAAGTTGAAACCTCCCATGATCGAGTAAGAGCGTCACGCTATTGGTGAGCTAAACTCACCATAGAGGTAAAATGACACCTGATACAAAGTAAGTATCAGATCGTTGGTGTACAACTACATGCAAAAGAAGGAAACACTCCAGGGAGAAAGATCTTACTAGATCTATGAAGACAGGTAATGGTGGAGCTCGTTTTTGAGCTCAGAGACATGTCAAAGGATCATATGTTGTTCAGAACATGGATATCGATCACCGATGAAGACATGCAAGAGGAAAGAAACACAGATTAGGTAAAAGAGAGGTCACAAGAACCTCTTAACGGATTCTAATCGATTTAGTAAAAACAAAGAAATGAGATTAGAGGTACCAGACGTGGAGTGAAAGATGGCAAGAAGGATCACGAAACCATGGTGGATCTATCGAGAATCACTCAAGAGAAGGGAACCATGTTACAGTAGATGAAACCTTCAAGAGAAACCGAGTGAGAAGAAAGAGAGAGAGGAAGTCAAAATGAAAATGATTTCTCTCGAGGAAGACGAAGAGATATGGGTGTTGTCGGCAAGGTAGAAATGGGCTGGTTAATGGGCTATAGCAAAACAATGGAGATTTGTGAATTAGGTTTTGTATAAAGCCCAATAACAAGCTCTATGGGCCATCCATGGGTTTCTTCGAGTGGGCCAAACGCAAGAAACCTAAGCCCATACGACATATATATCTGCATATATATATGATCAGTGTATGCATGATATGATTAAGGCGTATTCTATTCAACGGCAGCAACAAACATACAAACATTTTACCTAATTCTGATCCAGAGAGATACTCAAGACTAAGAAGACAACAATACAAGATCAATAACTTAGGCTTAAGTCAATTGCAATTGTGTTCTAAATATTGGAGTATTTTGGGTCTTTGTAAACAAACTATCTAACACACTAATTGGTGCTGTTAGAGTCTCTTTGATCTAGCGGAATTTGGAAGCAATAGTTCTCCCACGAGACGTACCAGTTAGAGACTGAGAACTCATTAAATTTCTTGTGTCATTATTTCTAGTTTGGATACCTAGGTCAAAGGTAAATTGAAAACTAAGTAACTTCAGGATTAATCGTTACATAGTTCAAGAGGTGATCTTTTGTACACGATAAAAAGTGAATAATAGTGAGAAGGGTGATCCGGCGAACAGGACAAAGTTTCAAACAAATTTAAGAATGATTTGATACCTTTGCTCACATAAAATGTATGTTTTTTGACTAAAGGTTTTCAAATTAAAACATAAACTATTACAAAATAAAATCAAAGATTTCATAGTTGGAAAAAGTATGCATGAAAAAATCTTCATGAATTATTGAACCCCAAACCAATGAAATAATAAAACTATAATTTATATAAATAATCAATGCAATGATAGACAATAGTTAGTGATAAGAGTCACTGCCACAGTTTCCTCTCCCTCGAACTGTCTTCCATTCCATCTTTAGGTACTTGATAAGAGGCTTTGACTCTCTCTCACCTTTTGAAAAGCTACACGAGCTCGAATGCTCAGTCTCAATTTCATCCATATTTTTTATCACTGTAAAACGAGAAGGACTCTCAAATACATAAAGCTGTCAGATGGACTAGCCCACGTCCATTTACCCATATTCATTTTCTCATTTATTGTTTGTGGACAGAGAGTGACCATGTCCATTAAGGACCAAACCTACTAACACCCATGTTAATATGGGTTGCCATGGGGCCTATTACATGACCATATACGTAAACACGTTACAATTAAATTTGCTATAAAGATTGTTTAAATATTCAAAACATCATAATATGCTTTTTGCGATATTAGCGGGAAAACAAAGATTCTGTGATTTTGGTTGAAACTTGTTTTGTGGTTATAAAAGAAAATAAGATTTAGCGGAAAATTGTAGTTTTAATGGTTTTGGATGAAAAACTCGTTTTAGCGATATTAGCGAGAAACTCGATTTTACAATTTCAACGGGAAAATTTGATCTTGTGATTTTCATGACGGTAAAATTCAATATTTGTGATTTTTTCGCAAATTCAATTTTGTGATTTTGGTTGAAAAATCCGGTTTTGCGATTTTGACAGGAATCTCGGTTTTGCAATTTTTGCGGGAAATCTTAGTTTTGCCGATTTTGGCAGAATTTCTCGGTTTTGCGATTTCGGCAAGAAATCTCGATTTTGTGGATTTGGAGGAAAATCCCGGTTTTACGATTTTGAGGGAAATCCCGGTTTTACGACTTTTGCGGGAAACTCGATTTTAAGATTTTGACAGGATATTTTGATATTGTGATTTTGGTGAGAAATCTCGCTTTTTTTTTGTATTTTGGTGGAAAATCTTGGTTTTACAATTTTGGCAGAAAATCTCGGTTTTGCGATTTTGACAGGAAATCTCGGTTTTGCGATTTTGGCTGGAGATTTTGATATGTGATTTTGACGGGAAGGTTCGGGTTTTGTGATTTTGACGGAAAACTCGATTTGGCAATAACACTTTTGATTTTGAGAGAGATCAAATGGAATTTTTTTTAGAAACCCTAGCTTTTTGTGACCATTGGGTGGACCATGTACATATAGTCCAAATCCATTAACGCATATAGTCCAATGGTCTAGTGATTTTTGTCCATTTAAAGTCCGCACGGACAAATGAGTATCAACAAAATAAATACATTTACATATGGACATGGACAACCAATGGTCGGCCCACCCATTTGACAGCTATACAAATACACAATGGTTAGATGTTGTGGTTAAGGGACCAACAACGAAAGATTCAAGGACCTCGTTGTTGATAATCGGTGTATCAATGGGATCAGATTATGAGTCTACTAATGTGGAGAAAATGGTATATGATTTGGGCACAAAAGTTTGCTTCTCTTGTTGTGAGTGAGAAGAAGAGGATAAAGTTCCAAACATTAGGCTTCTTGTGCCATAGAGTACCTATGAAGCATCTGAAAAACATGAAGAAAGGTCAAGAACAACCTCCACATTAGGTTGCAAAGCGGGTATGGGTTTAGTTGCAAGTTGACCTTCTAACTCGTTGGTGTGACTCTGAAACACAAGGGCACTAGATTCTGGAGTAGAAAACAAGAAATTTTCATTAGCCTTTGGATCCTTTGAATGGATAGTTGGTGACACTGAGATCAAATTATCCCTTTGTTGTAGGATAAGATCAATATCCACAACAAGGATTTCACTATGAACATCTTTTGTCTATGGTGGCAGGGTTGGATCATTAGTCGGTTAGAAGGTAAGAGACACGTCTTCGCTTTGTACCAAAGATTAATACACCTCTCACACGTAGATGGAATCCACATGTATACAACATTAACAAGAAATATGCTACCTTGTTTATCATCAAGTGCAATAAGTTTCAAGAAATCTTTATCCAGCTTCATCTCAACTAAAACATTTGCTTCACCCATACTAGTAGGATCAAGTCGAGGTTTATGTTTAAGAATAGGTTCTCCAAGGGCTGAGACAACATGACTTATCCTTAATCTAGAGGTAGCAACAATCAAGAATGTTCTTCAAATTGACCCATATCAGAAGCATAAAAATTTCAGGGATTTCTAAAGAGCCTTCTAGAGTCCACGCAAAACGAAATGTAAGCAATAATCAACATGCCAAACTCCTCGCTGAATAACCCACGAGGGGATATGGAACATGAAGGATGAATCACCAATCTTCTTACGACTAATCTTACAACTCTTCCCCAAATTCTATTTACCACATCATGAACAAGACCACTTGAAGGTAGAGCACATTTTTGGCACGTGCTTATGATACTCATCTTGTTTTCCATTCCTAGTCTAAGCATTTTAGAGGGGATTGATATCTCAGGCGTACCATCAAGTCTGTAAGTACGTGTAGCTGTTCGCTAGAGATTTAGCGACTGAGAACTTAGTCTCACAGCCCATGGGAATCCCAGACTTCCATCAGCTTTGAGTTCCAGAGATGGCAATTTCTCTATTGAAAGCTAAAGAGTAAGTATTGGATGTTTTCCCTTTAGTTTTTTTGAAACATGTTTTTGAAACGAGCTTTTTCTAATGTTGCATGTTTAAAATCTCGTCATTAAGAGAGGGCCAGCGAACAGCTAGTTGATTCCCAACACGCACATGATCATAGTTGAGAGAAGGTACTTGGTTCAAAAGGAGTAGCAGAAGGTTTAAAGAATAGAGGCTTTGCCAATGAACCTAGAGAAAGTACAAATTTAGCTGAATCTTGTGGGGCAGTGGTTAAAAGGGCCAATAGATTTATGTTTGGCTTCAAGAGTTTGACTTTCTTGTGGCTGAGAAACCTGAGGCGGAGAAGTCAAAGCCGGCGAAGAGAGTTGGGATTGAATTATGCTTATAATAAACTTTCTTATGTTTTTTTTTCGATGCAACTAACTTTCTTTCATGTCATTTCTTTTGCGGTAAAATAAGCTGGTGGGTTTTTGGGTTTTTGTGACAGATTATTCACTCATTTGGTAGCTGCTGAAAACGAAAATAAGAGCATCCACATCAATTAACTCCCTTTTGGGGTTCAAGTTTTGATTTTTTATATTAATTTTTTTTTTTTACTTTTTGATCTTTAAAAAAAAAAAAAATAGACCATTCGCGGGCCGCTACGTGTCGTGTGGCCTGCGTTACAGTGATGAACCGGGTTCATCCCAGAGAATATGCAAGAAAGAAGTTCATCACTATAACATTATTATATTAATTTTTTTTTAGAATGCGTGTGAACCTTCCCATTAAACTTTAATGGGATGCTCTAATGACTTATTTTGTTTTTGAATGGATCATATGAATCATATTAATTTAAAACAGATTATACTATAATAGCAAACCAACGTATAATATATATATAATATATATATTATATATATATATATATATATCAACAGTCCTTTCCACATCGACATTTAGTGAAAACATACATTAACAAAAGCAAGATCGCTTTGTCTCAAGTCTCATACACAGATCGACCAAAAGACATATCAGCAGAACAGTAACAGAAGATGGATGTAAAACATTATTTTATTTTATTTTTGCTAAAAATGTAAAACATTTTTTGACGATGACACAACACCATAATTTTTACAAAGCTATAGATTTTGTTCTTTAATTAACTTTGACAAAGCTCTTTCACCAGATTTAGTTCAAACCTACGTTTACTAAAAATGATTTTTTTGGGGGGGAGGGGGGGGGTCAAACTAAAAATGTTTTTAATCTAGAAAAATGAAAATGAATCCCAACTAGAAATATAACGTACCAAAATTATATCAAAATCGATTCATATTAGATTTAATTAATAAAATTTGTGTTAGGGGTCTAACCAAATCAAATCAAAACATGTAACAGAAGATGGATGTAAAACATTTTTTGACGATGACACAACACCATATTTTTTACAAAGCTATAGATTTTGTTCTTTAATTAACTTAAACAAAACTCTTTCACCAAATTTAGTTCAAACCTACGTTTTCTAAAAATGATTTTTTGGGGGGGGGGGGGGTCAAACTTAAAATGTTTTTAATCTAGAAAATCAAAATGAATCCCAACTAGAAATATAACGTTCCAAAATTATATCAAAATCAATTCATATTAGATTTAATTAATAAAATTTGTGTTAGGGGTCTAACTAAATCAAATCAAAACATGTAAACACAAACTAGTACACTTCAAATATAACAAAATATTTGATCATGCTAATTCATATATAATTTTGGATGGTTTAAATATACTAGCTTCATGAGTTAACTATATTGGGGGGTTTTAACTATATCGGTTTACATATGAAAAAAAAAAACAGATTTACGGGCTCGTGCTCTGTTGACAAGATGTCCAGCCAGGAAATTCAAATTGCGAGAAATATAATAATAGAAACAATAATCTCTAGGTACTTTTTTGTCAACCAATAATCTCTAGATACAACATTCAAATTTACTAGTTTTCTTTATAGTTTACCACATATATTTATAACTTATCATATCAAATAGTGAACGAAAAAGTGAATTAAGGAATCCGTTATATAGAATAAGTCCATATCCAAAAACATAAATATGGACCATTGGAAGGTCCATATAATAGAATCGATGCGACGTCAATGGCAAATAAGCAACTACGCATAATCTCAGGCACAATGATGGTGCGTAGCCTTAGCCTCGTCTCTGAATCTTGAGTACGTATAGTTCACATGTTTTCAATAATTTCTTTTGGTATAATCTATGTTTTAGAAAAAAATTATTTTCAAAGATACTAATTTTTCATTTATTAGGTACCAATAATAAGTATAAACTTATAAGAAATTGATTGTATTTATTCACTGCTTACAAATTATAGAAAATAGTTAATCACAAAATAATACTTTTTTGTCATCAAGATACAAACTTAGTTAAGACTCTGTAAACCACATTGATAACTTTGCGTCCATGTGAACGATAAAATACGATTGTTTTCGAACATTGCGTATTAGACTGTCTGTCTTTGTATTTTTAGTTCGATGTACATATATGAACTCGGAGTGATTGAAACTCTCTTAGAATAGCCGGATATCTTCCAAATAAGTTGCAAAAGCAGACTATTCTTTTGTTCCGGAACTATCTTCACCAATTGAGAGCAATCTATTGCAAACGTCATATGGAACTGTCGTAAATTCCGCACACTTTCCATCGCCCAAATAAGGGACTTTAGTTCAGAATGGAGGGGTGATAGACTGGCTCTCGTATTCCTTACCTCTATCAGCCCATCGAAACCTTCCAAAGTGCTATACCATCCTTGTCCCGAGAATTTATCATCAGCTTTCCATGATCCATCCTTATAACACCATCATCATGGAATTTGAGGTATTGGTAGCATCTTCGCCTCTCTAGCTTGGATGATGTGTCGTACTAGTGATGTATGTGCCTCAAGTCACAATTTGGCTCCCAGAACTCCAAAACATACATTTATAATAAAAAAAAATATATTATTTTTATTTGTATAAGAACTTCAGAACATACATTTTTGAGAGGGAGTATTACAATAGAAATTTAAGTTTTTATTTAAGAAACATATTATGTTGTTGTTCATTGCAGAACCTCATAACACATATTAATTGTTTTATACCAAGTTGTAACTGAAACGAATATATAGAATTTTGAGGGTTATTGCAAATTTGACTCAAAACTCAAAGTCAAACACAAAACTAACCTCTCTTTTTTTGTTTTTTCTTTTGTTCAATTCACCCCATATGTTCACATTATTTACAAAAATGCCATTGAATTTTTTTTTGTTTTTTTTTTTCTGAAAATGATTTTTTTTACTCTCTCAACCTCATCATCTTCAATTATTTACAAGATTACCATTGCCATCAATAACCCAACCACCATGAACAACCAATTTGAAGTTCTTAATGCACCTAAAATTGATTGACACTATCTCTTTCTTAATTGTTATGAACTAAAAACAACATCTCTTTAACTTTGTCTCCATATTCATCTAAAAAACTCAAGCTTTTGATTCTAATTTTTTTTATGTTTGGTAGAGCCATTCAAGCATACTATTCTTCGTGGGTTACTTTCGTTTGAGGTTCTGGGTGGTTGGAGAAGACTATGTGTGCTTAGGAAGTCATCTCACTAGTTAAAGGTATGAAATTGAATTTTTTTTTAGATTTGTTCGCGTGGAAGACTTACCCGTAAGTCGTCTGACTATAGAAGACGTACTGGTAAGTCTTCTAAGCAAACGGACGACTTACTTATAAGTCATCCAGATTTGTTTGTTAAGATAAAATTTCTAGACGACTTATAAGTAAGTCGTCTAGGATAAACGGGTTAGTTTTGCATTTGACCGAATTGTGTTAGATATTTGACTTTTTCTTAGATGATTTACTAGTAAGTTGTCTCTGGGAAAACAAAAATTCAAATATTTTATTAAAGCTAGACGACTTACTCGTAAGTCTTCTCAGGTTACTTCTGCAATTGGAAAATAAAACTTAAATATTTAACTTTTCACAGACGACTTACTTGTAAGTCGTCCAGTCAGACGACCTACTTGAAAGTTGTCCAGGATAAGCAAAGTCGTCTAGATTTTTTTCTGAGATTCTGGTCAAACCTTGCTTATCTCGGACGACTTTCAAGTAAGTCTTCTACCTAGACGACTTTAAACTAAGTCATCTGGGAAAAGTTAAATATTTAAGTTTTATTTTCGAATTGCAAAATAACCTGAGACGACGTACATATAAGTCGTCTAGCCTTAACATAATATTGAAATTTTTGATTTCCCAGAGACGATCAGGAAAAGTCAAATATCTGACACAACTCGGTCAAATGCAAAATGAACCCGTTTATCCTGGACGACTTACTCGTAAGTCGTCTAGAATTTTTTTCTTAACAAACAAATCTCGATGACTTACAAGTAAGTCGTCCCATTTTAAAGTCAATTGCAAAAATGACCTGTTTGGACGACTTACCTAGTAAGTCGTCTATGTCTTCCAGTAGTAAGTCGTCTATGTCTTCCAGACGACTTACTAGTAAGTCGTCTATGTCTTCCAGACGACTTACTAGTAAGTCGTCTGCGTCAATGTTTAGTAAACTTTCATTTTCTCTATGTTTACCTATGTATTTTATTTTGAATTTTTGCAGATGTTGCGTAAGTTACATGCAATGTATGGAGAATGGTTTTTTAAAGATTGCATTCAATGTACGTTAGATGTTTTTTTAAGTACAATAGTTAGAAGACTTCTAATGAAAGTGTTCTATCTTTGAACTTATGTAATGTTTTATCTTTTGTGAATTTGACTAAGTTTTCTTGAGAATTCTTCTCTCTTAGTTGTACTAAATTTGTGTTATTGTGTTTTGCTATTGAAGTTGTATCAATAACTTCAATTATGTCAAGTAATTTTGGCAAGATAATATTGTGGAAAATGAACATATTTACCAAAATGTTTCATAAATATATCTTCAAATTTACAAAAAAAAAAATCACAACTAAAGGAGTACACATGCAAATCACAAAACAAACCACAAACAAAACTATTATAGATCATTCCTATACAAAGACAAGCTTGGACTCCACTTGATATGGAAGAAGATTTCTTGGAAGTCTTCCAGATCTGAAAAACCTGCATATCCAAAAACGTTTAAATGGTTTAAAAATTGAGAAAATGAGTGAAATATTAGATAGATTTACCTTTAGAACACATAAAAATACATATCTAAAATTAATTGATCTACCTTTATAAGAGTGGAAGATGAAAACCGTGTGATGAAACACCTGCAAAAACAAGATAGATTAGTGAGAAAGACATGAACAAAAATAATAAATTGATATAAAGTTTGGTGTTTATATGTTCAAAGAGATTAGAGAGAGGTTGGAGAGTTTTAGAATGAGGAACAATACATTTTTGTTGCAGACATTTGAGAGGAGGAGAGAGAATGTGTAAATTTTTTTTATATAGGGAGACAAAAATTCCAATTAGGTTAAATATTTTTCGATTCAGAAGACTTTCAAGTAAGTCGTCCAGAAGACTCTTTTTCTTAGACGACTTACTTGTAAGTCGTCTAGAAGACTCTTTTTCTTAGACGACTTACAAATAAGTCGTCTAGAAGACTTCAATAAATTTAGCGGGAAACTACAATAAATTTAGCGGGAAACTAAAATATTTTTAGCGGGAAACTAAAATAGAAGACTTCCTAGACGACTTGCATGTAAGTCGTCTAGACCCTAAATGTAACCCTAAACTTAATTAACTAGCTAAACACTTTATAAAATTAAATTAAACTTAATAAGTGTTTACTATGCACATAATTAAACAAATATAAGTAAAATTTTAATTTTAAAAAAAATATTTAAGCTTTTCTAAATCTAACCCTAAGAATACATAAAAAACTACAACATATGTTGACAAGCCCTAAACTAAAGAATATCATGCCTCACTATTTTCACTCATCTATGTTGAAAACTATTCAATTTTATTATATATTAATTTATATCACTTACAACTGTTTATAATTACATTATTTCAATTTTTCACTTATCGGAATATTTTTTATAAAATTGATAAATTATTTTTAAGATCAACGATACCAGACGACTTACTTGTAAGTCATCTTTAGAAGACTCAGAAGACTTACTTGGGGTATTTTCGTAAAAGTCAATTCTGTTTTTTTGTTTGGTCACAAGGGGCTGACTGTAATTTCACTAGGCTTTTAGGTTAGTTTTGCATATGATTCAAGTTTGGGTCTACTTTTGCAATCAAAATCAAGTTTTAAGTCATATTTGGCAATTTTCCCGAATTTTGATGGTAAATTTAATAAGAAATTGGAATCAATGATACAACATGTAGAGATAAAGGTTAACCAAAACCATACAATAAAAAAATAACAAATTTTAGAAACTTATAACCATTGTTAATTTTGTTTGGTTTACAAATGATAAGGTTAAATTTTTAAAGAAAATTAGAGTAGTAGAAGTAAATATAATTTTAGGACTGAGCATAATATCAACATCCGAAAATGATCTATATTTAGAGGTATAAAACTGAACCATATACCCGGCATAAATATTTGAATAGATCTTGTTATATTAATATACTCAAAAAACTAATATTGAATCCAACCCGAACGAGTAACCGAATATTCACAATATAGTAGTAGTTATAATACTTGTAAAAATGTTTGATAAGCTTGAGAAAATATATGTTCTTATCTTAGCTTTTCTATTGTATATGTATATATGTACATTATGTTTTACTTATTGTATTTATTTGGATTTTAGAGTTTGAGAATCCAAGTGGTGATATTATTGAAGTTTGCATTTGAATTTTGAATATTTCGTTTTTTTATTTCAAGTTTATATGATGTTCCTTTTGTTAGAGGATTTAACAAATTGGTTCTCGTTGATTATGAACAATATAGCTTGAGTTTAACAATTTGGTTATCATTTTATGTTCCTTGAATAATGTAGCTTTATAGTTTTGTTAAAAAACATAACAGAATATTCATCTTCATCATGAACGTGTGTCAATAAATGTTTAAGTTCCAAGTAACAAAGCAAAGCAATAAAACATGAAACATAATCTAACCCAAAATTGATACGGACTTAACTAAAATTTATATGATTCACTAAACCTAATTCGAACCGAGTAAACTCCAAGAGAATATAAATCTATTTTTTTAATTCTACAGGAATTAAATTTATGCTCCTGAAAGCTCAGAAATATGATTGAACCTCGAATCTGAATGGACACACAACTCTTTCTTATCAGAATAAATATGTTTAGATTTGATTGATCTTTGAGTGGTAGAGCTCTATATTAGGGAGCTACCTGGACAAAAATTTAAAAGGTATTTAGTCTACTACTAAAATTCAAAACCATTAATCTAACTAAAAATTATGACGAAATAAGAATCTATTATATAAAAAATATATTTTATCAATGAAATTCATTAGATGATAAACCAAACATTTACATAGAGATCGAACCAAAGCTAGTGAGCATCAGAAACCTCCAAAAACAAAGCTAGCAAAATCAAGAGCATTCCCTAGATACTAAAGCCGGCGAACGAAATTCATGTTCTCTGAGACCAAAAACAAATATTACAAGTTAAGAACTTAACAATACCAATCACATCAAACAAGAATTCTAACCCTGACAGGTATGCTAAATTATTTGAAATTTAGAAAAAATGAAAAAGGAGTAAAACAACTACTATTATATTATGTGCCATTATACTCCACATGGATTCACATTTAGCCTTTACAGAGTCAGAAAAGAACCTAGGAAAGAAAAAAGAAAGAAAGCAATAAACCTACTTTATTCTGAAAGAAAATAACTATCAAAGATGTGCTATGTGATAAAATTAAAAGAAGGAATTAAAAAGGAAAGGAGAATTCTCAGAGAGAATGAGTGGCATTTGTGTGATTTAAGGGGAAAGTAAAGGGTAACTCTGGCATTGTTGAGCAACAAAAAGGTTCCTCTTCAATGATACTTAGCATGTGATGGACTGCTCCTGCAATGTCATCTACTGAACTTAGCTGGCAACTCTCTTCCACCTTCCAAAACCCAATACAAAATATAATGTAATGTAAACTTTCAGTTACACCTCTAAAGATATAACACCATATGAAAGTCTAAAAGGAAAAAGGATTAATAATGATTCACGTTGCAATAACTATACCTCTTTTTAAAAAAAATGATGAAAACTAAAAAGTGACTCCGCCAAGTATGGCAATAAATGTTAGACCAAATCTAGTTAAGAGTTCATAGACATTCCTTTTCTGTTCCATGTGTCTGTGACCGTACATAATCTACCGTCTAGCTTTAATTTCGTAACATCTCTTCTAAAAATACCCCTCAAATAGTATTTGAACAAACCGGTTTAGTCCGGTTTATCGTCCGACTTAGATACTATATAGTGATGGTAAGAGTTCTATTACCCTATTTCTGATAAAGTAGACAGCATAAAGTGTCAAACGGATCAATGGTGTACCATATTTACCGTAGTACCCCAAAAACTGAACCGAACAAATCTTGTTTAAGTCCGGTTTAGATAAGAGGGTTAAGTTAATTTACCTTAGTGCTGATTGAGTAAATAGCAAAAGTTTCCAATGTTGTGACACTGAGGTGAAGCACGGAGAGGGAGAGTGACTGTAGAGCAGCCACTAGCTTCGAAAGTTGCGGTGGCCCGGTGGTAGCCACCACCGAGGTCCACTGGAAACCTTTTCTTCTTGACAGGATTCTAATGTTAGCATGAGTTTCTATTAGAGTCACTTCAAGATCCTCCATAGCGGTTTTCACGGAGCTTGTTGAGCCATTCCTATTCTCCTGGCTTGGATCGTACGAGTGAAGAAAGAACTGTGATAGAGACATGAGATGAGGATTCTCAGGTTCACAGCTTGAGTCTTGACTTGTTGAGGAAGTAACCGTCTGGTTTAGTTTATCCTTTTGAATCTTTAGAGCTTCAAGTGATAGTAACTGATGTTCAAGTTCTTTGATGAAATCTATAGCTCCACCAACTATTGAAGCTTGATCACCCTTTCATTAAAAAACAACACCACAAAGAAAAGAAGGAACATATTAGTGAATAAATATTGAAATTCAACTTAAAATCTTAAACCCTTTAAAATAATTTATCGTAAAAATTGAGATACCAAATCAAAAACTTAACTATATGATTAAATGCTTAGACTTATTCGAGATCTTAGAAGTCTTTTTCTCTTTTTTTTTTTTTGGGGGGGGGGGCTTTTAACTTCATTATTTTGCTGTTTACCAAGTTTAGATCCAATCTATTTTATTCCTTGTCCATTACTTAGTAATGAATTCAGATATTTATCAAATAAAAAAAATCAAAAACTTATCGCCATAAAGTTTTTTTTTTTTTTGAGAAAACCATAAAGTATTACTGCATAAAATTGAAACCCTAGTCGATATTGTAAGAAGATAAAAAGAATTTATCATAAAAAGGAACCTTTTGAGAAAAAGGTTGAGGCATGAGAGATCTTAAGACAGAGAGATGTTGATTCATTTGTCTTCTTCGATTTCTTTCAACCGCGATGTGAGTGATTCGTTGATTCTCAGCTTCTTCTTCGTTTTTGCAAACCCTAGGCTTCCTCCTCCTCCGCTTCTTCCCTCTGCTAGCCACTGGTGGTGGCTGCCGTGACGCCGGTTCTTGGTGAGACATCTCCGGAATTGTGTTCTTGGAGATGATGATGTCATTTTCCGGCGAGGGCTCGAGATCGACGAGAGACTTGAATGGGGTTGGTGAAAGAGACTCAGAGAGCAAAAAGTTTAAGAGACCGTTTGATGATAAAGCTTCTAGTGTCATATTTCTCTTTACAACGTTTTCTTCCTTATTGAATTACTAAGTACCATTGATTTATATAGCGACATTCCAAATCTTTATTTATTATATTTTTTTGCTTATGAATAGCGAATAAATATAGATTTCATAAAACAAATTGTGGGCGAAAGGGACATTTTCAGAAAATATAAATGGAAATGATTAAATATTGACAAACGTTGAAGCTCTGAGTTTTCTGAATGTGTGCATGTGAGACATTATTTGATATTGATTTTGATCCGTACTATCATGTTAGTGTAACTCCGAAGTAAGCTTAGCTATGAAATTAACTTGCTGAATTACATTGTACATTCTTTATTTTACCATTCAACTTTGTAAAATTTTGGATTAAACATATAATACATTTTGTGAATAAAAATATGCATAATCACGTAATCATTTTTACCTTCCGATCAGTTTACACTTTTGGCTTATTTAACAAAAAAAAACCTAAATTCTAATCGGGAGAGATATGAAAATATGAATTTTGAGAGATTTATCCATCATATCATTTCAAACATAAAAATTTGGAAATAAAGTTTTATATTATCGTAGTGATGATAGTCACACAAGCAATATAACTATCTTCCAAAAAATTGATGTGTATAAAAAATATATAAATATATATACATATTTATTTGTATGAATATGATTCTTGATGATTGAGAAAAGGATTAGAAGGAAGAAGAGAATAGTGGCACGTGAGATGGGTCAGAGAGTCTAAGGTCAAGTTCTTTTCTTGCAATTCTGGACCATCACTCCTTTTTCAGTTCATTGCCCCTTTTACTATCCTAAAAGCATCTAAACTTTTTTTTTACATTTTATGATTATAACCTCTTTGTAACATACCTGGGCTGCCCCAAAGGAAATATACGTACCATCATACATTATTGAATTTTTGTATACAAATGCTAACGTAATTGTTTGATAAAAAGAAGAAATCAGTGATTATAAAGAGAGACTAGATTAATCCCAAGTACTCAGTTCAAGAAGAAAACAAATAGGACCAAACCGGTTCGGTACTTGGCATGTCTGGACCGTGGGGACCGGGAAGTAGCATACACATACATATAGGGACAAGTGTGTGCTGGAAGAAAGCAAAATTTCTCATTCAATCTTTTTGTATATAATTTATTTATTCTTCGATTGTATCTTAAATCTACTTGGTGGGCTAAATACAACATATCCACAAGTTTTTTTTTGTATCATATTGGGAAAAGAGAGTATAATTATTACAATTGTATGCTTATAATTAAAAAGGACTGTCCCCTATACAGTCAGTTTTGTTTGCACACTAGAAGGACCAGAACGGAGCTATGAAGGTAAAAAACACAACCCGTGATTAAAAATTTCTTATAATGTTTTTCTTTAAATTACTTTTAAAGTTTAACCATCTGTAATTTCTGTTTTTCCTGCTATATATTGTCAGAGTTCTAAAAAGATTAAAAGACGTTAACTTTCACAAATTAGACAACTCCGGATACAAAATCTATCATACATCAGAAACAAATTCGTACTATAGAAAATCTGTATTGATTAAAGTGTTCACAAAAAACAAATAACAACAACATAATGTTTAGCATCATACTTTAGCTACTTAATTTATTATTCGTTTGAACAATCAACAGTGACCTCTACCATAAATAAAGTATGCTAACTTCCACGAATTTGACAATAGCAAACGAAAATCTAACAACACTTTGTTTAGGTCTATGCATTATCTTTTCCGGTTAGCTTAGTTTCCGGTTAATTTTGGTTTTAATCATTTCTGGATAATCGGGTTTTCTAAATTTTCTGATCGCATTATCTAAAGTATAGAGAAAATCGCCCCACAAACTCTGAACTTACGAATTAAAACAAAAAAAAATATTCAAACCTATGTTTGAATCCAAAATATTCTTAACTTTTAAATATTAGTCATCTTAACTAATAAATTTTATTGACTTAGCCATTAACGAAACCCGAATAGTCAAATGTTATATCCAATACGACTGCGCTTTAAAATTCATTTTGTTTAAAAAATATCTCACATCGATTTTATCTTCTTCACTCGAAAACTTAATTCCCAATTTGATGTTATCTTCCCTAGATCGATGGGCAGTCAGAGATTGTCATCATCAAAGATTGCCTCTAAAAATGAATTGAAAATTAGGTTTTCAAGTGAATAAGATGAAATCGATTTGGAATTTTTGTTTAACAAAACGATTTTACACCCTAATACGACTGTTATTCGAGTTCAACAGTTAAATATTCGAGTTTCTTAAATGAGCGATTCAAAAAAATATGAAATCTAAAACAACCAATATTTAAAAACTGAAATTTTTTATGGCTCAAATACAAATTTGGAGTTATTTTGACTTTAATTTAAAATTTAAAAGTTTTAATCGTGGTTTTCTCTTAATGTATATGCACCTAGCAAAATGAGTCTGGTATATTTAGTTATACCGATTAAAACTAGAAAAATACCATAAAATATCACTAAAATATATTTTTATTTCAAAATAGCATAACATAAAGAAATTTAAATAGCACTAATTAAAAATGTAAATATTTTTTTTATATTTGGGTTTCAGGATTTAATATTTAGGAAAGGTGGTTAAAAATATAGATTTTAAAATAATTTAATAATTTTATTTTTTAATTAATTTTGGGGATTTTTTTTCGTGTGCTATTTTTATCACAATTTTTGTGTGCTATCAAATAAATTTGCCCTTAAAACTATAATATGCTAACTTCATGCACAACCAAAAAAATGTCCGTTTGCTTCCAAGTTCCAACGTATCTATCTATTACCAAGAATTTTACTTGAAGATTCCTGTGAATGTTTTTACACCCCCCAAAACGTGTCTACTCTAATCTGATCATTATATCAACCAAAAAACACGTGTTCATGTCTCAAAAACACCTCTTAAAGCATCCATCTCTAAAAACGCTAAATATCTTTGTACGTAAGTATCGATATAGAGAGAAGTTAAGAAAAGTGTGTACCAATTTACGAAGTCCGAGAAAAAAAAGAAAGAAAGAACAACAAAGAGGACGAAGAGCAGAAACTATTGTGTCAGATTTGTCCACGTCTAGAGAGTAAACACAGTCTTATCTTTAGTCATCTGCAAAAAAAATTTCTTACTGTTTTCTGTTAAAATACAGAAAAGTCCATAGAGTAAAATGTTTTATAGAGAAGGTTCAAACTTCAAAACTCTGTTTTTTACTGCGTTCAGAAGCGGCACATGAATAATGTGGCTACGTCTTGGGACCAGTTGGTTTCCAAAAATGACGTCTTTGGTCAACTTGTCTCAAGTTACATTGGATCCTTTAAAAGCCCTCTTACCAAAAATCTAATCAACTGATGACTAAACTGAACACTAAGAAGATACACTTAAACCTGAAAATTACTGAAGCAGAATAACACTCTTTCTCTTTCATTCGTTATCACTGAATCTAGTTCACCTAAGTGAATTTACAAGTGAAGATTTGATCTTCATTGAATTAAATCCCAAAATACTCCACCAAATTTAGCTATAAGAGATTTGTTGATCAATAGTGAAACAAACTGATGTCAAGTTATTGATGTTTTTGAATATGGATAGCGTTTATGAACATATACTGAAGCTATCTGTTAACACCCTATGGTAATACAGTAAGTTAGTAAACACCGTGAGTATATTCATTAGTAATGAGAGAAATATATAAGATATAATAGATGATTCTAGAGAGTATCTAAGTGTATCACAAAGATATTTACATATCTAACCATATCTAATCATATATTCTCTAACACTTCCCCGCAGCCGAAGCGTTGGTTGGTCTAACGGTGAGACTGGTTCGGAAGTCGATGAATAGTGGAGAAGAGAGCCCTTTCGTAAAAATGTCAGCAAACTGGTGTGATGATGGAACATGGAGAACCCGAACATGACCAAGAGCAACCTTTTTCCGGACGAAATGAATGTCGATCTCAACATGTTTGGTTCTTTGGTGTTGAACGTGGTTAGAGGAGAGGTAGATGGCGCTGACATAGTCGCAGTAGACGACTGTTGTGCGAGTGATGTTGATCTTCAGATAAGAGATTGCGCAACCAGGTTGTTTCTGCAACTGCATTAGCGACTCCACGATATTCAGCTTCTGCGCTTGAGCGGGAGATTGTGTTTTGGCATTTGGACGACCAGGAGATCAAGTTGTTGCCGATGTAGACGCAATACCCAGAAATGGAGTGTCGAGTTGAGGGGCAGCCTTCCCAATCAGCATCGGAGTATGCAGTGATGGAGAGTAATGGAGTGTGTGTCATCTTGATACCATAAGAGATCGTACCTTTGATATACCGAAAAATTCGTTTTAGGGCATGGAGATGATGTTCCCGTGGATCATGCATGAAGAGGCAAATATGTTTGACTGCAAAGGATATATCCGGGCGGGTGAAAGTAAGATACTGGAGTGGTCCTGCGAGGCTTCGATACATAGTAGGGTCAGACACTGGTGGGCTATCTCCGGGCGAGAGCTTCTGTTTGGTATCGACAGGAGTGAGATATGGGTTTCAGTTTGACATGTTGGCACGATGGAAGATGTCAGCTGCATAGTTTTGTTGATGAAGAAGAAGGCCAGAGTCATTGCGATGTACGGTGATGCCGAGGAAATGATGGAGTGGTCCTTGATCAGACATCTCGAACTCAGAGCTAAGGGCAGAAATGATGTGCTTCAGTAGAGTTGTAGAGGAGGCCGTGAGGACGATGTCATCGACATAGAGTAGCAGGTATGCAAGATCTGTACCAGAACTGAGTATGAACAAAGAGCTATCGGAAGTGCTCTGTTTGAAACCAAGTCTTTTGGCGTAGGAGGCAAAGCGATTGTTCCAAGCGCAGGGTGCATGTTTGAGGCCATAGAGCGAGCGTTTCAGTAGGCACACATGATTCGGTTTGCTTTTGTCCACAAAACCAGGCGGCTGGTGCATGTATACTGTCTCCTCGAGGTCACCATGTAAAAAGGCGTTTTGGACGTCAAGTTGGTGGAGGAGGCAGCCTCGAACAAGAGAAACATGAAGAATAATGCGTATGGTGGCGGGCTTGACAACCGGGCTGAATGTCTCATCGCAGTCAATGCCAGGTTGTTGAGACTTCCCGTTTGCGACCAGGCGTGATTTGTGTCTCTTGAGAGTTCCATCTGCATTAAATTTATGCTTATACAACCACATAGAGCGCACAAGGGTCCACGTTCCCTTTTTAATAAGAGCACCATATTTGACCTGCATAGAGTTATTCCAAAATGGATCCTTAGCTGCCTGAACATGAGATAAAGGTAAGGGTTATATAGAGATGCCAGTGTGAAGGCACACAGGAAGTCGTGGTTTGACAATACCACTTTTACCACGAGTTACCATTGAGTGAGTGTTTTGTGGCGGAGCAGGAGGAATTTATGGTGACGGTGTTGGAGAAGGAAGTTGAGGTGATGGAGGCGAAGAAGGGTGAGGAGGAGAAGGAGGCGGAGAGGGAATATGAGGTGTCTGAGGAATATCATGATGAACTTGAGTGGGACGAGTGATAGGAGGAGGAAGTTCACATAGAGTTAGAAGAAACATACATAGTTTTGAAAGGAAATACTGGCTCATCAAAGACGACATGGTGGGAGAGTATGATTCGTTTGGTGTTGATGTCGAGGCACCGATATTCGCGATGATCTGTAGGGTAGCCAAGAAACACGCACATAATCGATTGTTGGGCCAGTTTGTGCTTGGCTGTTGAGGATAGATTCGGATAGCACAAGCATCCAAACGTGCGAAGGTGTTGATACGTTGGACTCGTCTTGAAGATGCGTGTGAATGGTGTGGCGTTGTTTAATGCTGTTGACGGTAGTATATTGAGAAGATGAGCGGATGTGTGTAGAGCTTCGACCCAATATTCAGGAGGAGCGGACACCTGAAATAGCAGTGTACGGATCATGTTGTTGATGGTGCGTAACATGCGTTCAACACGCCCATTTTGCTGCGAGGTGTGTGGGCATGAAAAGCGCATTAGTGTTCCTGTAGATGCCAAGTGATCTTTGAACAAACGATTATCATACTCTCTGCCGTTGTCGCATTGGAGTGATTTGATTTGTCGGTAAAAATGTGTCTGCACATAGTTAGAAAAGTGCAAATATTTGCTTAGTGTGTCACTTTTTCGGTGAAGAGGATAAACCCAAACAAAGTGAGAGTAATGATCAAGGAAAATAAGATAATATTTCATGCCACTAATGCTTGAAATTGGAGATGTCCAGATGTCTGAGTGAACAATCTCAAAAGGAGAAGAAACAATAGAGTTTGAATCAGAGAATGGTAAACGGGTATGCTTTCCAAGCTGAAACGCTTGACACAACGTTGTCAAGTCGATTCTTGGAATGCTAGTAGAAAAGATGATAAAATGCGAGAAAGAATGAAGTGATTGGGATGACCAAGTCGTTTGTGCCAGACAGAGCTATCCAGCGACGTTACGGAGAGTGCGGAATGAGTTGATGGTGATGAAGTTGGTGTCACTGAATAGAGGGGTCACACGCTATCACATCGGAGTAAAGTGCTCCGACTCTGCAAGTCCTTAATACAGAAACCAAAAGGATCAAATTCAATGGCACATAAATTATCGGTGACAAACTTTCAAACGGAGATGAGGTTTTTAATTATAGCAGGGCACACTAAGACATTACGAAGAGAGAAGGAGCGTGAAGGAAAAGCAATAGTACCATGGCATGTGGTCTGAACGATTGCTAAGGATCCATTTCCAACAGTAACAGACGGTATGGTGCTAGTATTAAAAAGAGATTGTAGATTACATGTGTTGGAAGTGATATGAGTGGACGCTCCAGAATCCATATACCAAGCATTATCAGGCTCTTGCATCATCATTGTGTTGAAAGCATGTGTGAGACCAGCAGGTATCTTCGTCATTTGCCGGGCTGGAGTCTGTTGAGCAAGGTTTGCTTCATGGATAGGCCGTGATGAATGAGAACCGAGGATCCCTGGATGGCCCGTGTTTGTAGGACGCGACTGGTACGGTGGCTGAGAGTAGACTGGAGGATAAGCGGGATAAGCTTGATATGGTACCATCAGAGGATAGACTAGGAGTTTGTTGAGGATAGTACCACGGCGAGGCAAACTGGTTTTGTGGCCAGTTGTTGGAGAAGCGACCTCTTCCTCAAGAACGATTACTACCACGATTGCGTCCTCTGTTACCACGTCCTGAGTTGTTGAAGTTGTTGTTGCGTGGGTTTGCTTCGGGTCCAGCGTAGAGGATAGTCGGTGATGATGGGGTATCATTATGTCGAGCAGTTGGTTTCGTCTGTTTGGAGAGACGAGTCTCCTCCTTCTGCAGCATTGATAGAGACGAGTCTCCTCCATCTGCAGCATTGATCTCTCTTCAAGAAGTGTTGGGAATGGAACCTTGTGTTGAACCACGTTGATGATGGAGTCAAACTTTTCGGATAGATCGTTCAAGAGGTGGGAAACCAGAGCTCGTTCCGAGACCGAGCATCAATGTTGGCAAGTAGATCTGCGGTTGTCTTCATCTTCTGGCAATACTCATGAACATAGAGATCGCCTATGACCATTGTTTGAAGCTCATTTTCAAGTTGGAGGGCACAAGCTTCTTTGTTGTCATGAAACATGCTTTCGTTCGACAGCCATAACTCGCTAGCAGTAGCGTTCTTCTTGAGAACGGTGTCGATGATGGAGTCGGATATGGTGCTGTAGATCCACATCTTAACCAATCCATCACATTCTTTCCAATCCTTTTTTGTTTCTGGAGTAGGGGAGGAAGAGCCATCAAGGTGTTGAACTACACCGAAGCTAACACAGTGGGTCTCGAAAAGCTGAGCTTGCTCATATCGAGGATGTAGGCTTTGATTTGAGAGATCCCATAGGGCTTATTATTGGAGGCTAGGGTAGCCATGCCTTTAAGATAGAGAAGAAGAAGAAGAAGAGGTGAGCGAGAGAGAGGAAGAAGATAGAGATGTAGGAAGCGGAGGTTTTGGATCGATCGCTTAGCTTGGAGGCTAGGTTAAACGTCTGATACCATGTAAGTTGGTAAACTCCGTGAGTATATTCATTAGTAATGAGAGGAATATATAGGAGACAATAGATGGTTCTAGAGAGTATCTAAGTGTATCACAAAGATATTTACATATCTAATCATATCTAATCATATATTCTCTAACAAATACATCTCACTAGCCAACATTCATTTCAATAGCTCTATAATTACGAGAAAAAAAAGAACAAGAATATTTTTTTAGAGCATGGTTATAAGAGCAGACGCAACGAAAGTGTGAGAAAGAGTCTCTCAACATTTTAATAATGAAACAAAAAAAAAGTAAAGAATCGATTGGTCTTCAAGAAACGTAAAACAAATTGATAAGATGTTCTTTCTTGCATGTCATCTTTCTATTGGTTTAATAATTTTTAAATTTAACATTTAATTATAAAAGTTAATTATAATGATATTATATATGTAAGGTATTCTTGTGATAGATTTTATCAATGCTGATGCTCTTGTGAGTGAGTCTCTTTAAAACAATAAAATATTAACACTTAAATATCTTTTTATTTTATTTTCATCTTCTAAGCTATTGAAAACTTTACATGTGACATGAAAACTCTTAAAATTTTTTGGTGAGTACCTTAATGACAAAATGTCTCTTACCATTCTAAACTTCTCTATTTTACATTTTTTTATAATATTCACGTGAAGAAACAGGATGAGAAATGACCGCTGCTCATACTCTTAGGTCATCCACAGTGGTGGATATGTTCACAAATCTCTCAGAAAAAATATTAATAAGAAACTAAAAAGTAAGAGAGAGGCATTGAAAAATCTCATAATCTATTTTTTCCTAAAGAGATCAAAAGGAGCTGAGAGACTTCTGTCTTTGTTTTATGGGCATAACTTTTTTTACACCATTTAATTTTAATGTATAATTAAATTATCCTAAAATATGAAATATAATAATGATTAAAGACTTTCGTGAAGAAACTCAACAATGCAGATCTCTTAGAGCATTTCCAAAAAAAATCTCTATTTTGAAGTTTCAGAAAATCTATATTTGAAGTTTCAAATTGTTCCTCTCTAAAAGTAAAATTTCAAAAGTAACTTCAAAATTATTTATATTTTACCCTATGATTCTTATATTTGTAACAACTAATATAAATTAATAAAACTTTTATAAATAACTAACACATATATAAAAATATTACAACAATATTAATTAATAAAAACTTACATTAAAATATAAAAGTAGAAATAGAAATACATAGTTAAATATTAAACTACAAGCAAAATACCCTATTATTCCATAAAATTATTTCCGTAATGTTTTCATATGTGATCAACTAGTACATTCTGAAGTATGAAATGACTCTCTTTGTTTTTAATTTATAGATTCCGAGCTAAAAGTTGTTGAAAACGGATACCTTCATTTTCGCAATGTACCAGATTATTAGTGTTGTTGTAATATTTAAATTTCTATAATAATTATGTCTTCATGTACCTTTTTAAAAGTTTTTTTTATTAAGTTGGTTTTGTAATACTCATGTTGCCTAATTTTAATTTTAAAATAATATAAAGCCTTAAAAATTATTTAATTTTATGTGTAAAACTTAAATTTATAGAAATAAATTTCAAAATTAATGAGATATAAAAACTTTTAAAGAAAAACAGATTTTAAAGAAAAAATGACTAAAATAGATCCTTTTTATTTTAGAAAAACTAATATTTTTATTTTATTTTTAATGTTAAGCCCTATCTCTAAAATCCTACCCCATAACTCTAAACTCTAAGTCTAGATTAGTTAACCCAAGATGTATAAATGTATATTTACGCCATTTAATAAATTTTATTTTGGTTATTTTTTCCTTAAAGGTTATTTTGGTGACAAAAACTTTTTTAGGTTTATTAAAGTATTATTTTAAATATAATGTATAATTGCAATGACCAAAATGCAAATAAAAAGTTGAAACTTCAAATTTGAAGTTTTGAGTAGTGACACTCTATATTTGAAGTTTCATTTTCAGAGAGCAAAAAATTTCATATTTGAAATTACATGGTGTCTTTTGGAAATGCTTTTAGGTGTGACAAGAAGAAACTGTTTTTTACATACTTTTATCCACAGGTTGATATGAAATTAACTCATTAATCAGAAGTTTATACTATTCATGAGAGAGGACACTATTGATGCAGACCAAAGAATACCCTCTAGCTCCAAGAGAGACATCTCCAATCTCAACTAGTATCAAAGAGTCCTTACTGGATCAAAACAATTTCTCTAATATACATTCATTGTTTTAAGGATACGTAAGTGCATTGCACTAAATAGCAGCTTTGATTTTGTAACGTGGGAAGCAAGGAATCTAACATATATGGGGAAGAAAAAGAATTGACAAAAGTTATTCAATCATCATTACAAACATATTACTAGAAGTCCTATTAACATAACTAGGATGTGGACCCCCGCGAAATCGCGGGGGAAAGATAATATTAAGTTTTCAATATTAATTTTACATGATTACATATTAAATGTTCAAAAATGAAAAGTATAAATATTTTTAAAATTTATATAACTGATATATTTAAAATAAAAACATTAAAGATAAAAATTAGTAGAACTTTATAATAAACAAAAGATATTGAAGGCATAATACCAAAGTGATGCAACCTTTCAAAGTATTAAATTTCTAATATTATTTTAAAGTATCATATATATTAAATGGTTAAAACAAAAATGGTAACATATAAATGTTTTTTTTCTAAATATATAACTGATATAGTTAAAAACAAAAGCATTGAAGATGAAAATAAGATTATTAGAATTTTATTATAAATAAAAAGATATTAAATTTTTTATGCCAAAGTTGTGCAATCCTTCAGTATTATTAGGTTTACTAATCAATATTACATTTTCAATATTATTTTAAGAATGATTATACACTAAATGTTTAAAACAAAAAGGGTTTATATATTTTTATCTTATACAATTTTTCTATCATGAAATGGTTTATGAAAAAGTACAATGGTTAATTTTCTTAGAATATACAACTTTTTATGAATGAACATGTTTTCTGTTTAATTGTTTTGATATTTAGAAAATTTTTATTATGAAATGATTCAATGGTTAACCTTCTTGAAATATCAACTTTTTGGTTATAAAAATATTCAATGAAAAATTATAATGGTTGAGTTTCAAAAAAGATACAACTCTTTAAAGAATGAACGCGTTTCTGGTTTAAGTGAAACTATGATGTTATACTCGAGTTCTTAAAGGGAATTTTAACCGTTAGATTGGCGGTTAGGAACAAACTCAACCGTTGAATGTTAACTTTTTCCTATAATAAATTGATGACATTTGTGGTTAAAGAAAATATATACCTTAACATTATAAGAGATAGACACATCATTTGATAAAATAGTTAAACGATGTAAGTTATAAATGAAAGAATATCTTGTCTATTAAATTACAAAAGTGTAATAAACTAAAATGTTATTTTGATTATTTTCAATAAAAGCGATGATGTCAGTGGACAACAAAATAGGTTTGCTATTAGATTGTTGGTTAGTGTGGTTGTGACCCAAATATGTGTGAATTATAAATTTGGATAATGATTAAAATCGAACACGATATCACTTTTTAAAGAGTATTTCAACTTTATTCCAAGCCTTGGATTACAAGAATTTTTTTTTTATGATGAGACAATCCAAAATCTCACTCTTGTTCCAGACCAAGTACAAGAGAAACAAAAGAAGATTTAGTGTTAATATTTGTTTTTTCAAAGATTTCGGATGATCTTTGAACAATGAATTTTCTCTAGGTAAGGATCCGTGCGATATCGCACAGAATTTTTTTCTTTTTTTAAACATACCACATTTTATATAATTGTTTTTGGAAAAATACATATGTTACAATGTTATCTTGCATGCAATTATATTCTTTTATTGATAATACTAAAAATCTATTTAAAAAAAACTATATTTTATTTATAGGTTGGTTGTAATAAATTATAAATATGTCAATACTTATATAAAATATGGCTTATTATCTGTTTACTAAGTTATTTAGAAATCTCAAAATAACTGATTTTCTGGTTGTGATTTGTCAATGTTCACAACTTCTTATATAGGGGAATAAATGTTGAAAGGGTTGATAACCAAAAATTGCAATGGTTAGTTAAGGATTACAATAGTTAACACTGAAAGTTGAAATAATTCGTCACCTTATACTACAATCACCAACAGTTGCAAAGATTCATCACCAAAGATTGCATTGGTTATTCACTAAAAATTATACTCACCAATAGTTGCAACGTTTCGTTTAATCGATTGCAACTGTTTAAAAAAAATGATTCATTTAAGTGGTTACAAAGTTTCACTTAAATCGCTGACAACCATCTTTCATTTACGTGTATCAATGATTTACTAAATAAATAGCACATATATCAAAATATATTAAACTCATGTATAAAAAAAAATATGTTTTAACCAATGCAATATTAGGATGAAAAGACATATATATATAGACATTTTAACAACTTTCAATTTCATATAATTATTAGGATGAAACAAATTGTTAGGATGAAAAACACATTTTTATATATTTTGTCAACTTCTTTAAATCAATGTAAATCTTAGGATGAGAAAACACATAGTAGAATGATAAGCTTTGTGCATATATAAAAACTCTAACTATAAACATTTGGACAACCGCTTAAAAAACCAAAACAACTTTTATAATGAAAACACACATATTTAATTGTATATGTAAAAAAATCAGTACATAATTGTATATGAAAAAAAAATCAGTACATAATTGTATATGAACAGATATCTCGCTTAAAATCAAAGATATCTGACGATAAACATTTATTAATTAGTTAATGGATTAAATTGGATGATAAGAACCACGATGATTACCAATCAAACGTGCAATGATCGAGATCGACGTGCTTCACACTCGTTGCCTTCTTAACATTATATCTTCACCTTCTCATTCAATCCCATCAACGTTGTATAACCCCTCTCTCGCCAAACTCAAGAAAATACAAAAAGCAAAATCAATTATGATTCAAAAAGGTGCAAAGCACACACTTTTAGAGCGACCATCGTGGTTGCTCTAGCTGGTCTTAATGGTGGTGCACTGCTCATCACAAGTCTCATCCGATCTGACAATACTTTATCACTATGTTCCACGGCCAAAACAACTGCAAAGTCCATCACCAAGTGCACAGCCACACCAATCCAACTCCAATCCATCGTCCATTACGCAACCTCACCCACAGTCCCTCAACAATCCGACGTCCTTAACGATCGTTTACCTTGCAACTTTCTTGTCTTTGGCCTCGGCCGTGACTCCCTCATATGTGGTCCTCACTTACCCCAGGAGGCACCATTGTGTTCATGGAGGAGGATCCTGAGTGGATCGAGGCTGTCCTCAAGGATGCACTGTCCCTAAGGGCCCATCATGTTCAGTGTCGGACCCCACTTTCTCAAGCGGACCATCTTTTCGAGACCTACCGGTCCGAACCAAAATGTTTACCCGCCAACGGTTTCCCCATAAGGTACAACCAAAAGTGTCCATTAGCGTTGACTTTACTTCCTGATGAGTTCATGATACCGAGTGGAATCTGATCATGGTGGAAGCTCAGTGAGAAAACACATGGAGAGGTATCGCATGATCTAAATGCTGTAATAACAACATACGAAGGCAACCACAATCACGAAGCATGATGTCCCCACCTCGAGGTCTAGCAGCAATCATGACAACCAGCCTCGGTTTAGATCAGATGAAACAGATACCATCAGCCTCAGTCTTGGGGTTGAAAACTCGTCTAATGGACATGACGACAGTCTTCACACTTCCACAGTCACCACACGTAAATAGTCTCGTCAAAATAGTGAAAGAGTGACAAAGAGAAACCGATATCGCATTGGTAATTTGTTTAAGCGTTCAACTTCACCTCATAGGTTCGAAGCAAACTGTTTGATTAAGCAAGAGAAAAAGGCAGAGATTAGAGAAACTCCAAACCAATGAAATTGTCACATACAAATACAAATAGAGACAGGGCAACGAAAACTGCAACATCAAACTCAATCTGGAAATAGACAGATACTATAATTAAAGAGTAATCGTTCTCAATTAATCAAATACAATAATTGTTCTCTATTAATCAAACACAATAATAGTTCTCAAACATATAAAACTCATAAGAGAAGGTGATTGACTTTAAACACACAAAAAAATTAAAAGTTTCAGAAGACTTACCTTCATAAGTGATCGAGATATTTAAGTAAATTGCAATGATCGTGAGTGGTGGAGATCGGGAGATTTTATAAATCATCAGGAATCAACATAAAAATGAAAAAAAGAGGAATAGCAAACTGGTTAACGAATGTAAACAAAGGAAGAGATGCCAACCATGGGTCACGACTCCATTAACAGAGGCAACGCTTCGCTACCGACCCAAAGCTTTCTTAGCGTCGTCTTCCTCAATACAAACGGTAAGTGTAATCTCGACCCTTGGATTAAAAGGTGTGTTAACCTCAACCATTGGAATAAATTAAAAAGATGACATCATCTAAAGAGATCAGAACCCTTAGATTAATACCAAACCAATCTGAACCATTAGATCTTCATTTTATTTTTCTATAAAAAAATGCTGACGTCATAGAAAACAAAAAATGGGTTTGCTATTATATATAGATACAAAAACATGTAATAAAACTAATTTAAAATCTAAACCAAAAAAAAAAATCGTAAAATAGTCTTTAATTATGGGAATCCGGTACAAGTGATTGACCAGAGAGTTCACCAAACCGGCCTTCTCTGTTTCTCATAAGCTCACCAAACGAAATACAACTCTCTGTTTGGTTATTATTATGTCTCCTCGTAACTTTGATCTTAACATGCTCCGGTAACCTCAACGTATACCGATCTTCTTCCTCCGGTTTATTCCTCACTATCGAATGACCCGTCGTCTTGGACCTCGAGAACTTATCTGGTAACGGCTCGGTCTTACCACTACTACTGCTCTGTCTCGACAACGAGACCTCGTTCGATGTTGACGTATGATCGTTGTTTACGTTGCTGTTCTCGTGTATGACTTCTATGATAAGCTCTTTGATGTTTTCAGGAGCGTTAGGATCTAAATTTCTACGACAAACAGGGCATGTTTTGTTAGACTCGAGCCACCTATCGATGCATTCTTGATGAAAAACATGGTAACATGTTGTAAGAAGTCGTAGGAGGATGTGTTCTTCTTCGAATTCGAGGAGACAAATCGCGCATTCTAGTCCTTGGTTATCTTCTCGCAGATCTTTGACCGAGGAGAATGGGAATAATGGGAAGGATTGGATTATATGCGGCTCTAAACCGGGGTTAACCGGTGGTTGACCGGCGTTTTCTTGTTGCAATTGAACTTGATTTTCAGGTGATCTGTGGTGGTAGTGGCGATCCCAGGCCTGTGAGACAGTGTGGAAGAAACATTTGCAGAAATAGAGAGCGCAGAAACCGATGAAGAAGGCGACGAGGAGGATCACAGTTAGGATTACAAAGAGTGGTGGTTTACTGTACTGATGTGGTGGCTGTGACCGAAGAGTTGTGTTTGATCCGAGCGGTTTGGTTATCGGCATTGAGGGATCGGAGATTGCAGTGTGTCTCCGATTCAATGATTGGAATGTTTTGCTTTTTGGTTTCTTGATTTATATTTTGTTTTTGGTTTTGAAGAAAGGTGGTAAGTGTGTTGTTTAGGTTTTGTGTATGGTGAGTGTGTTCAGGATGTGTTTACTTTATTTAGAAATGAGTTTTGTTAGTTGTGTGTGCAGTATGTGTGATTGGTTTAACTTGCATTGAACGAGTCTTTAGTTACATTGTCTTGGTGATTAAACCACCTCATCTACTTAAGTCGATAAAAGTTTCGCTTAAAGCTCAAGTAATTATTTTATTAGCATTTTAGAAGTTTAAAATAATTGATGAACAACATATTTAAGACGCATACACAATAATCACTAGCAAGCATAATAACTTACGCAAAGGAACCAAGAAATTAAAGGTTAAATAAGAGTAAGGTGATAACACAACCACAGCTATTCGAGTGGCTCGGTGGTGCAGCTGAGCTAACATGTTGGTTTTTCTAGTGTATGATGGATATGTATAAATTGTTCAAATTATTGTACAAACATATTCAATGTTTATATATATATATATATATATATATATATATATATCAATTGTTCGTTCCTTTATTTTTAACTTATTTCATTATATAGTATTATGCGTTTACGTGACATCTGATTGACAACAATAAACTGAAAAAAATAAGTGAAAACAAAGAAATAAATAATCAAAAGATAAGAAAAAAAAATCTAATTAACAACTTCTTTCACTAAAGTTTAAATGTGTTTTCGTATTGGTTTTAGATTTGAACTATTAAATTATTTTATAATTTTTTATTTCATTTTTAGTTTTTTATTTTAATGTTTTTAAACATTTTGGTTACTGAAACATTTTATTTGATATGATCATTTTCAAGAATATGTATATTATTTCGAAAATATAATTAAACTAAATTTGGTTGAATTCAATTGAACCAGGTCGGACCATATTGATCCATGATCCAAAATATTTTTGGTTAGTTGCCGGTCCGGTTTTAAAAACATTGGATTATAGCAGTGATATATTAACATATTATCTATTTTTTTAAAAAAATTGATTTTTTACTATTTCTTACATTTGATAGATACTCTATTTTACTTCAAAAATTATAATAATGATTATTAACAAAAGTGATATTAACAATTAATCACAATAATTTTCATTTTTAAAGATATATGTCATTTAAATTTTTGAAAACTAATGTGAATGGGACACATAATAAATATAAATGTCTATTGAATTAACTAAATGTTTAAACATATGGTATAATTTTCTTATAATATATAAATGTGATACTCTTAGTCTTAGTTAGTATATCTGTTGTTAAAAAGGTTGTATTTATATTATCTTTGAAATGAAAATTTGAAAACAAAAACACAAAATGTTGTTTACAACTTTACCTTGAAATCAGCAACCCCTCCCGGTAGGTCAAAATCACGGAGTTCTTTATGTGGGAATGCAGTGGCTAATCTCCTCTGTCGTCGACTTCCTAGGCGGCAGATTTGGAATGGGATTCTTCGGCAGAGTTTGCTGTATTGTGTGTCTTCTTCTATTATGTTACGCTTTCGAAGCTTGATCCACCAATTTGGGGTTTTTGAAGCTCTTCTAGGTATGCTCATCGCATTCTATAATCACGATATACAGGAAAGCGGAAGAATGTGGAAGATGGTGACTAGCATTCTCTTTTGGTTGCGAGCTCACAAAGTGAGTCGTAGAGAGGGACTTGCAGAAAATCACGATCTCGATCCCGACGAACCACTACTTCGATGAACGGCGTATTGTTAAAATTAAAAGTAGTCTTAGTTAGTATATTTGTTGTTAAAAAGGTTGTATTTATATTATCTTTGAATTGAAAATTTGAAAACAAAAACACAAAATGCTGTTTACAACTTTACCTTGAAACAAAAACACAAAATGTTGTATTCTAAAATACCTTTCTCCTCTTCTTTAAAAAATAACTGTAAATTTTGTTTACTTTATATACAGAAACACTCTACGACAAAGTACAGATGCAACAAAGATAAGAAAATCATTGTTAACTTCTCAAATTTGTGTTCAAAAAAAAAAAAAAAACTTCTCAAATTATTTTGTTTGATATGAATATACAGCTTTAGAGAAATATTTAGTTTTTTGAGTCTTGTTTGGGTCTTAAGTATTTTGGTGTTTGAATAGAAAAAATGGTTCCGGTCAGAGATTGTGAGTTGAATTCTTACTACTAATAATCGATTGAAAATTGTTATTTTAGTAGTAATTGTTTGGCTAGACAATGTTTCTTTCCGATATTATGAATTTCTTGAATTTAATAATACTAACAATTGTATGCCTTTCTATGTAAATCTTTATAATATTATTTGAGGAATCAATTTTCTATAAATCATTCTCAATTTAATTATTAAATTGGTTAATTACAAGTATTCATTAATGAAGTATAAAAAATATTCTTAATTTCATTATAAACATTTTCTTTTCGTTTTTGATAATCTTTATTTTCAGTTTAGTTTCTTTTTCTTTATACTGGCTTTCAAATCACATATATAAAATTTATTATATATAAAATATAGAAACACGGTCATATATATATATTGGTTTCATTAAAAAGGAAATTTCATATAATCATATTTAAAAAATCCCGTTGAAAGATAATCTCAAATATCATAACAGATATTTTGAGATTATTTTTCAAAAGTAAATTTTAATTTTAAATTCTTTTTATCTTTAATAAACTTTGATTTATTTTTTATTTTAAAAGTTACATATTTGCTAAATACACAAACTTTTAAAAATGAGCATTTAAAATTGAACTTGTTTTTTCCAGAACTTAGATAAACAAAAAGAAAGATAGAAGAAGAAAAGAAAAACAAAAAAAGTGGAAAACTAATGAAAAACAAAATGGATCTCAGGTCTCAAATTTGCATCTCTTCCAACTACATTCTCTTCTTCTTCTTTGAAATTGGCAATGTCTTCCAACTTTGTGATGTTCTTCTTCTTTTTTCTGTCTCATTGTGTTTGACCGGAGGAAATAGCTCTCGGGAATCGACTAAATATTGCGACAAGAAACAAAATTGTTTCTAAAAAGTTTGAGGGTCTTTAAACTAGGTAAGAAGAGATGGTACTTAGGAATTTGGTATAAGAATATAAAGCCTCAGACGTATGTATGGGCTAACCGAGACACACCTCTCTTTGCTTGAATGGAACACTCAATGGGTTGAAAACATGTTGTTTTTTCTATTGTATGTTGGATATATATATATCAATTGTACAAACTATTCACTAATATACAAACATATTTAACGCTTTATATATATATATACTATTCACTATTGTATGTTTGTTTAACATTTGTTTTAGTTTAAAATGTTTAGTTTTGTGTTACATGATCGTTACTTGTCTTTTATTTTATCATTTTTCCATTGAGCTTATTTTTTCGATGGCAAATTATAGAAGGGTTTTATTTGTCAACTAGTGGTGTGTCCGCGCTACGCGCGGGTTATTGGTCATTTCTGCTACACAGTTGTGATGTTTTATTTTCTGATTTCGTCCAAAATTTGAAATGTATGTTATGTATTTGATATCTTTGCTTTAGCGAATGTGTTGTAAATGTTTACTTTAGTGTGTTTGTTTTTTATGAAGGTGTAGATATATTCATGATGGATATATGTATGGTTTAAAATTTTCCTATTGAGTTTATTACTTTGTTGTATTAACTTGGGTTTAATAATAGCTTTCAGATTCAGATGTTTGATGTGTAATATATTTGCCGGAATGATATTTGTTTGGATTGTTTTTTGGTAACTTTCTTTTTCATCCGCAAAGCTATAGCTTTCGTAGTGTTCATTGTTTACACATATAAATATAGTAATATGAACATGTGGTTTTATGTTTAGGTTAACGTGAAAGGCTGAAGTGGTTGTAGTACCTTTTTGAATGCTAATTTGTTGGGACCGCCTTACGTGATAAGGCTTTTGCTAGTGATGTTGGTGAGCAGCCATGGTCGGTTCTGTTTCTTACTCTGTTCTTGAGACGTAGCGTTTTCTCCTGCATACAAATGACCTTTAAGTGTTTATTGGAAGAAAGTTTGGCTATGCAGGTAAACCATTGATTTGAGTAGGGATGTTAGACCTTGATTAACCCAAGTTCTTAGGGTAGAGTTCTCAGGTTCGGCTAAGAACCGTTTCTTAGCTTTTAACTAAGAAAAGATAAGGACCGCCTCTTAAATAAGAAATATAAAAACCGGTTCTTAGCCGAAAAATGTAAAAAATATAATAATAAAAAAGGTGTCAAATCATGAGTTAAGAATCCCAAATTAAAAACTTGGGTTAATCATGCGCTTAATATGGGGTACTCGAACCCGTTTAGACCTTGACCGTTTAGACCATGCCTGTTTAGGTCCGTTTAATGTCAAGTCTTTTTATACAATTACCCGTTTAAATTCGTTTAATGTTAAATCCGTTTATGTTGATGGTGGCCGTTTAGTCCGTTTATATTTTTTTTGTAAATTCTATTTTTTTGTCAATAATTTTTTGTCATATCTTATATAATTTTAATAGTTTTTCTTTGATTTCAAAAACTTTATAATAAATAGAAATTCAAATTAAAGCAAAATTTGAAAAAAAAATACTTTTATTAAAATTCATAAACGGCCTAAACGGATATCCGTTTTACTTAACGGCTATACTCATTAATGATATGGGCCTAAATGGGTGGACCCATATAACCTTATTTATTTTTATACCATAATAAATAGGTCACAGATCCGTCCGTTTATACTAAACTCGTTTAGGCTTCAAACCCATTTTTAACATCCCTAGATATGAGCTTCACTTGAATGATTAGGATATAAGTTCTGTTAATAGTGGAAAAACTGATCGCTCAGCCATGCTTGCCGTTGGTCACACGATAGAAAAAAAAAGGTTTAAGACAAATGAATGTTACCATGTGCTAACTCTGTGTGAAGTCTAGTCTGCAAAGTAAAGACTTGATTTTCTTCTTGGATGGGCTTACATGACAGGGGATTATCTGAACTCGACGCCTGAAAGAGAGGTTGGTTGTACGGGGCAACTCTAGCATCGACTTTGCATTTTGGTTTTGTCGGTGACTTAACCATCACTTCTAGGATTTGTTAGTTGTTCAATATATTGTGGCTGAGATTCTTCCCTGAGATATGTGAAAGCTTGTTCCCTAGTGCCTTAAAGAGTAACAGCTAATTAGTGTTTATTTGTTTGTTTTTAACGCCAGCATCAAGGAAACAGGGGAGGCGTGTAGTCTCCTAATCAACCGTTAACGATTTACGAAAAACTAATTGCAATTTTTTTTCTTGAAGAAGAGCCTAACTCATATAATTTTATATGCTTACATGAGACATCAAATGTCCTCAAATTGGCATTTTAAGGCACTCAGACGCATTGTGTTTATATTATAGTGTAAACTTGATGGTAAGGTATTTTTGTGCTTTAAACTTGTTTGGCGAGCTGGCTGAAGTTTATATTATAGTGTATACTTCTTTTGTTCTGTATTATGAGTTATTGATATATTGGTTTACAATTTCATAGGTACCTGTTTGAGCAATAAATATGATATGCTAATCAAATGATTTTAACAATAGTGAATTTTTATTTTCCAACATTTGTAAAAACATAGCTTACATGCATTTCCTTTCATCATTATATTTTTAACAGTGATATTACTTACGGGTGTTAGCATAAGAAAGTGTTTGTATATAACAACGCACTTGACTGCAAGAATATGATTCTTTCGAGATACAGTACTATTTAGTAAAAGAAATATTCCATAAAAATATTCCAATATAATTTCATTAATTTTTTAACACCTAATTTTTTGATATGCAGTTAAATACCTAACTAATCATTTTTATTTTAATATATATATATATATATATTTAAATTATGTACATTTTCATATTCAAACTTTGTTTATTCTAATTAAAAAATTAATAAATTTCAAATAAAAATTTTAAAATCTCTAAAATTTACAAATAAATTTCAGAAAATTCTGATTTTATTGTATTTTTAAGAAATAAAAGTAACTAAACTGTGTATAATCTTAAATTTTGTAATTAAAGGTTTAAATTTTTTTTTGAATTAAAAAAAAAATTATTTTTTTCTTTCAAAAATAAAATTTGAATTTTTTTCTCCCTAATTGATTTACCTTCTTTGCTAAATCTTAAAACAAATTTGAAATTTTTTAATATATTTTTAAAAAAATTGAAGATTTTCTAAATTTCATTTGAAAGTTATGAATATTTTTAATAAAATAAATAAATTTTGAGTATTAAAAATGGACACCGTTTTAAAAGTTTGTGTAATAAAACAAACAAAACATAATTAGTTAGAATATTAAATTAGATAACGAAAAAATTAAATATTAAAAAGTTTAATGAATTTAGTTGGGTATTTTTGTTGAATTTTCTCTTTAATAAATTTGGATCTTTCTACGTGTTAAAACAAAGAAAACTCCTTAAAACAAAGAGGAAGCCATGTGAGGAAATACGGTGTTATTTATTTTTTAAAAATGGGTATTAGAATGGATCACCATTTTCTAGAAAAGAGTGGACCCTATAAGTTACGTAGTGACGAAGATATGAAAATGTGAAGATAAAAAAAACAACAATTTAAGAAAGAAACGAAATCCTAGTCAATTCATTCAAACGTAAGAGTAGATAAAATCCTATGGATGAGCCAGCTTTGGCCTTGCCCACTCCGAAGATGGGAAGCTAAGCATTGCGTGGCTTTTGCCATTGCGCCCTTCCTCCTGAACATCTGCACCATCAGTAGTGGCGAATACACCAAACACATAAAAGGGTTCAACATGGATGACACTGTTAGAGGCTGTTGATCCTTCTGCATCTCCGCAAGAAGCTATCCTGTGAGGTAGCATGGGCTATTTTGGACAAGTTTCTGAGGGTTTAGATGGAACAGCCCCAGCTCCAGGTATATCATATCCGGGATTGTTATCATCCTGGAAGCTGCACCCTGAAGCTTTTGGCAAACGCTCTACCTTTATGTCACACTTTAAAACACGAAACATTCATGTTGCTTTTTTGAGAAAGAGCGCCTATGTTCTCCCCCAATCAGAGTAATCCGAAGCTGCATCAGAGACAATAAAATAATCAAGAGATGATGAGATAAATGCATATCTATAGGGAATCTGATTCAGTTCACCAAAAAAACTTGGGGTTTTACTACAACAATATTTTTCTGGTTGAATCTTTCTTCTGCGACTTTCTCCTACTTATAGTGTTTCACCTAATCGTTAGTCTTCTGCCATTTGTTTTCACTCGATTGGTGTTCTTATCTTCTTTGTAAGAATCTCTTCAACAGCTCTTTACTCTCTTTTCATGTAACAGGAGTCGACATGAATTCGTTTACTTCTTATCCTAATGTATAAAGATCAAGAATCAATAACATGAATAGATCATAATATTCAAAATAATATGGAGTTTATCAAAATGGGAGAATGGAACCTTTAATTTGCTGTTGACCTTTCCATAGGCTTTTCGTAATATGGATTTTCTTAAACTGATGAGTTTCTCCATGATTTCATACACTATATAGAAGAAAATTTTCGATGCGAAAATATGTGCAGAGACCTCCCCTTCGGCTTCATATATATATAGTGTATCAAAGTATAAGGAAAGGTGGGAAGCTGGAAGGATAGGAAATACGTGAATTGATTTGCTTGAATGCAATTATTAACAGCTAGCAATTAATCAGAAGATAGTGGAGGCTCAGCGTAAAGATTCGGTTACTCACACTCATAGGCAATGGTGGCAGGGTATTGGAGACGACAGAGACATATTGGATATGTTGCCCTAAAGGTTTGTATATAAAATACAAAGGTTTCGTTAATGAGGTTAGTTATACATGACAGGTGGCATTTTTTTCCCCAAGGAGTGAAAAAAAGCTAACTTTATTGTATAAGATTTGTTTGTATCCCATTTAAGTCTAGTATTTAAATTTTAATATGAGTCATTCTAAGATAAATTAGAGTTTTTCAAGTAATTTCTCTTTATTATAAGAAGATTTGCGGGGAATTTTCAAAAATACCACTTTTCTTGTACCATTTTTCATTTTTACCTTCATTAAAGAGACATTTTCAAAAATACCAATTTTTTAAGAGGCAATTTTTTTTAAAATTAATTAGAATCCTAAATTTTAAATTCCTAAACCCTACTCCCACCCTACACCATCCCTTAACTCTAAACCTTAAGTCTTAGATTAATTAATCCAAGAATTATAAGTGTGTTTTTCCCTCTTAAAAACAAGGGTAAAAATGATTAAGGTATTTTTGAAAAATGGTAAAAGGAAAGTGGTATTTTTGACAATTTCTCAAGATTTGTTTGCAATTTGACCAATTTTTATAGCTAACACAATTGTTGCAATTAACGTGAACAATCATTTTCATTTTGTATCATAAACAAAACACAGCATAATTTATTAAGAATACTAATTAATAAATTAGTTATGCTAATATATTTATGTTAAGCTATAAGTTTTCTTTTCAAAATCTAGCTTATAGCTTAGTAATAATTAATAAATTAGTTATGGTAATATATTTATATTTGAGAAATTGTCAAAAATACTACTTTTCTTGTACCACTTTTCAAAAATACCTTAATCACTTTTACCCTTGTTTTTAAGAGGAAAAAAACACACTTATAACTCTTGGGTTAATTAATCTAAGACTTAAGGTTTAGAGTTAAGAAGTGGTGTAGAGTGGGGGTAGGTTTAGGAATGTAAAATTTAAGATTCTAATTAATTTTAAAAAAAAATTGCCCCTTAAAAAGTGGTATTTTTGAAAATGTCTCTTTAATGAAGGTAAAAATGAAAAGTGGTACAAAAAGTCATATTTTTGAAAATTCCCCAGTTTAAAATTATGTATGACTCATCATGTTCTTTTCAGTTTATTTACATATTTTAAAATTACAAATTATGTAAAATTTTCAATATTTATTTAAAATAAATTTATATATATTAAAACGGATACTAAATAACATATACGTAATTATAGATAATAATATTTATTAATGAAATAATATTAATTCTTGAAAACTTAAAATTGTAAGTATATTTGTACAATTATAAATATTATCATCTGTTAAATTATGTCCAATAATTATTTATAATTTAAAAACTACAATTGATTTTTATTTAATTAGCTTTAACTATAAATATTTATGAACTATTTAATATTGTGTTAATATATAGATAATAATATTAAATCAAATAGTAAAATAACATATAAGTAAGGAAATTGTCTAAAATATTACTTTCCTTGTACCACTTTTTATTTTTACCTTAATCACTTTTACTCTTATTTTTTAAGAGAGAAAAACACACTTATAACCCTTGGGTTAATTAATATAAGACTTAGGGTTTAGATTTGAAGGGTGGGGTAGGGTGGAGTAGGGTTTAGGAATGTAAAAATTAGTATTTTAATTAATTTTTTTAAAAAAATTAAGTAAATTGTCAAAAATACCTATTTTCTTGTACCACTTTTTACTTTTACCTTAATCATTTTTACCCTTATTTTTTAAGAGAAAAAACACACTTATAACTCTTGGGTTAATTAATCTAAGACTTAGAGTTTAGAGTTGAGGGGTGGGGTAGGGTTTAGAAATGTAAAATTTTAAATTTTAAAAAATTTATCTCTTAAAAAATATATTTATAAAAATGTCTCTTTAATGAAAAAGTAAAAAGTGGTACAAGGAAAGTGGTATTTTTGAAAATTCCCCAAAAATGAGAAATTGTCAAAATACCTTTCCTTATACCACTTTTCAAAAATACCTTAATCAATTTTATCCTTCTTTTTAAGAGGAAAAAAACACACTTATAACCCTTGGACTAATTAATCTAAGACTTAAGGTTTAGAATTAAGGGGAGGTGTAGAATTGAGGTAGAGTTTAGGAATGTAATATTTAGGATTCTAATTAATTTTTAAAAAAATTGCCCCTTAAAAAATGATATTTTTCAAAATATCTCTTTAACGAAGGTACAAATGAAAAGTGATATAAGGAAAGTGGTATTTTTGAAAATTCTCCAAAAAAAAGTAAGCAAAATAATAAGTTATATTCAGTTTTTTGTCGTATTTATTCAGTTTTTTTGTCGTATTTTGTCGTATTTTGTCGTATTTATATTTTAACTATTAATAGTATTATATATATTTAATTTATAAAAATCATAAAAAATAAATGATTTAAATAAACAAATAGTTTTTTTCCTTTGAATCATAATCTTAAAGAGCATTATAGATATTAAAAATAAAAATATTAATTTAAGTCATTTATCAACTAATATTTTTAATAAACTATAAAATAAAAATAATTTAATTATCATAAATTAATAGCTTTAATGAACTAAAACTATTATGCATAGTTACGTAGCCAAGATAATATAGGTTCAGATATTTTAATAAATAAAAATACTATGTCATTATTAAAAATGATATTCTAAATATTTTAGTTAATTTTAAATGTTATATATATATATATGTTGAAAAATTTGAATAAGAAAATAAAATATTTACAAAAACAATAGATTGTATGTATGGTTTGATTATTCAACTCCAAACCTATCAATGCTTCATCTTCTTTTCTATTTTTTTAAAGATAAATATTGATCTTAGTTTCTATATATTTTAACAAATCCTAAGAGAATTTGTCAAAATACCACTTTCCTTGTACCATTTTTCAAAAAATACCTTAATCACTTTTACCCTTATTTTTTAAGAGGAAAAAACACACTTATAACTCTTGGGTTAATTAATCTAAGACTTAGGGTTTAGAGTTAAGGGGTGGTGTAGGGTGGGGGTAGGGTTTAGGAATTTAAAATTTAGGATTCTAATTAATTTTAAAAATATTTGCTCCTTAAAAAGGTGGTATTTTTGAAAATGTCTCTTTAATGAAGATAAAAATGAAAAGTGGTACAAAGAAAGTGGTATTTTTAAAAATTCCCCAAATCCTAATCTAGGAGAATTTTCAAAAATACTACTTTCCTTGTACCACTTTTCATTTTTACCTTCATTAAAGAGATATTTTCAAAAATACCACTTTTTTAAGGGGTAAAGTTTTTTAAAATTAATTAGCATCCTAAATTTTAAATTCCTAAACCTTACCCCCATCTTACACCACCCCTTAACTTTAAATCTTAAGTCTTAGATTAATTAACCCAATAGTTATAAGTGTGTTTTTCCTCTTAAAAAACAACGGTAAAAGTGATTAAGGTATTTTTGAAAAGTGGTACAAGAAAAGTGGTATTTTTGGCAATTTACCCCTTATCTAAGCAACCAAAAAGATATTAGTCTTAGTACAATCAATAACAACACTTTAGTATAATAATAAACAACATTAATATTTGTATATTTAAAAGTAATTAGGTTTAATATAAAAACAATTCCTACAATCTAATATACAACTAATCTAGAAAAAACAAACTAATCATGATAACCAAATCGAGTAAATATTCTTTATAAAATCACATGTCTAACTAAAATAATATTATTTAAAATAATAGTTTATACATCTAGATAATAAAATAAGTTCAAGGTAGTTTAGATATTGATTAGTTAATTATAATTAATTTAGTTTGTGAATATTTGTATATGTGGATGCTCATGGAAAAATCACCTAATGTGATTGTAAATTTGCACACACAAAAAAAGTGAAAAGAACATAACCAAAGGTACAAGCGATAATACTTTAATGGGTTATTTTCGTACGAGAACTATCATTTAACATCAGATCTCCACCAAACTATGATCTAGTGTCAAATCTTCATGATTTGAAAGTTATAAACATAATTCTCCACGAATTGACAATTCTTAATGTATTTCTCTTCGAACCGATACTTAAAACCTTATTTAGCCATAGATCATTGTTTTAATTGGCTTACTATTAATCAAATAATTTAAACCGGTTAAACCAAACCAAAATTCAGTTTAAACAATTTTTCTTAAAGAATATTGTTTCTCTTCTTGTTTAAATTTCAAAATATATACTTTTGAATACCAAAAAAACTTTCCTAAAGTTTTTTATATTTTTGCGCTTTTAAAAAAATTTAAAAAATAATTTACATCAAGATTTTGTGTATACAAAATTTAATAAAATTACAATGAACAAATAAGCTTATTAAATTTTTGGGTTTTTTGAAATTTGAAAGCAAAAATTGAATTTTGATAAAAGAATATGTCAAAAATCTATGTTTTGTTGAATTTTGAATAATGTTTTATCAATAACATAAGAATTTATAGAGGAATTTTCAAAAATATCAATTTTCTTGTACCACTTTTCATTTTTACCTTCATTAAAGAGACATTTTCAAAAATACCACTTTTTTAAGGGGTAAATTTTTTTAAAATTAATTAGAATCCTATATTTTAAATTCCTAAACCCTACCTCATCCTACACCACTCCTTA
>CAJHQP010003867.1:0-61595 GCA_905132765.1 Moricandia arvensis | reverse complement strand
TTCTTGGCTGAATTGGGCGTTGATAGACGCACGATATGTGACGTCGACCGATGCATCATAAATAAACAGGATTCGACTTTGAGTTTCTGGCTGAACATCCTAAATGCTCCAAAATAGTCCAAAAGCTCCATTTGCTTCCAATGAATACCTAGACATGTAAATACTCCAAAAAGTTGCTTCCAATGAATACCTAGACATGTAAATACTCCAAAATGTAGTATAAACACACGTAATAAACACTAAATATAGCCTACATTATAGCCTAGAACTGATAATAATTAGGCTATATCATCTCTCACACTCAAAGTGTGACACCACCAAAACGCATAGCATAAGCTTTTGGACTTATCTTGAAGTCTCCGGCTAGCCTTCGTGACACTTGTACTCGGTCCAAACTTCTAGTCTAAACTTGAAGGAAGAAACACTTTTCACAAATGTTAAACACAATTATCTCAATATAATAAAACAACTTTTATTTGAAATAGTTTTACATTAATTTTTTAAAAATTATTTATTTTCCACGTGTGAAATATAACTAGATGAACTAATTATTGTTTCTCCAAAATTGCTTTGAGAGAAAAAAACTTGTAGCTAGAAAGTTTTGATTGCTACGTCCACTAAATTATTCAAAATTCATCAGCAAATCATAAACATGAATCTGGTTCCTTATCTTAAAATACAAATGAGTCCCTGTAATTCAAAATAAATGGTTTAAAGATTTTTGCATACCATTTAAAAAATTACGAATTTTTATTCAATGTATCGCATTCGCCTAAAAACAACAATAACTATAACTAATTCAACCAATAAAAATTCATACTGCAGAATACAAATAGTCACAAAATCAAATTACATTTACTTTTTATATCAAATTTGAAAACATTAATTAAAATAAAAAATAAAATAAAAAAATTGTAAGCAACCATTTAAAGTGAAATGGAATGAGTATTATATTTTAATAATAAAACTATTAGCGTAAGTTAGAGTAAAAAAAAGATGGTTGAAAGTGTGAAAATGAAAATGGTGGGAATGAGTGGAAAAGAAACAAACAACATTACTCCAGGTAAATGCTGAGTAAATTTCACCACTTACAAAAATAAGTAGAGTAAAAGTGAACAATATATATATTCCACTTGATTGGTAGGTTTGTAGTGGGATTTGGAGTAACTTTAAAATTACTCTAAAAAGGCTTTCCAATAACACTTTTAAGATATTTTTATGACAACAGTACCTAAAAGTCATAAGAAGGCTCATAACTTACGAAATCATATCCTCGATGTCGACGATGAATTGTACTAATCAAGTGAATAAGACCTTTTTTCAAGTGAATAAGATTGAACTGAATCTAATTTGACTTGACCGAATAGTCACGAGTAAAAACGATTAAAGATATGGTCTGGCCACGAGATGTAGATGTCGGCACCGGTTTTACATTGACACGTGGGAAAGTCAGATCATCGACATTATATTATATTGTTAAGCCTGTTCCTTCGCTGTCTTATGTAAAGAAGATGTTTATTTTCTATTCTTAGGGTCTAAAAGGTAACCGCAGTTTTGATAATATAAACGATGCGAAATGAAAGTGCTGTACGGTTCAATTACGGTTTATGCGGTTTACGGGTTAAGTACGGATTCAATAGAAAAAGTAGTGTGTTTTAATAAAAATAAAATGGTTTTGATAAAAAAAATGTTAAATAAATATATTAATTATTTTTTCTGCTTAGTGGTAACGTCATAATATTTTTTTTTTAAAAATAATTTTAAATATTAAAATTAATTTTGCAAAAAAAATTTTACGATTTATATTTATTTTCTGTTAATATAAATTTAACTTAGATTAGAATAATTAATTTGAAATAATTATAAAATTAAAAATTATTGTAAATAGTTTTACTTAGATTAGGAATATAAAATTATTTTGGTTATTTATGAATTTCATATCCGATTCGAAAGTTATAAAAAATTGTATAATTAAATAATTAATTAAGTTAACATATGTAATTTTTTAAAAAGAAAAAAAACATTTATAACTTTTAGGTTAAGTAATTTAAAACTTAGGGTTTAGAGTTGATGGATGGGGTAGGGTTTAGAGTTAATGAGTGGGGTAGGCTTTATGAATGTAAAATTTAGGATTCTAATTAATTTTAAAAAAAAATTTACCTCTTAAGAAATTGTATTTATGAAAATATCTATTTAGTAAAGATAAAAATAAAAAATATGGTAAATATAAAAATTTCTCTTAAAAGAAAGCTAAGTGTAATTTATATAAACATGAATAGTAGTATTAAAATATGGTAGTTTAAGTAATTTCTATATTACAAAAGAGAGTATGATACAACACAAATTTAAAAGTAAATATTTTGTAATAGAAATTCGTATTTTAAATTAATTAACAAAATATTAATTTAAAAACACCAAAGAAAACGCAAAACCGCACCATTTTAGAAGTATGATAAACCAAGTGCGGATCAAGAACAAACAAAAAGAATTTTTTTTATATTGGGTAGGTGCGGTATTGTACACAAAACAAAACGTCCCGCTAATAATAATTTACGTGAATGGCTACATGTGCGTAATTTCAGTCATTTCATGGTAATTACACCCCGCACTTTGGTTTCCAATCACAACCTCAGTCTCACTCTCGTTACCATCATCTCTCACTCTCGTTACCATCATCTCTCACTCATCATTATCTTTTTTTTTTGAAATGGCTCACTCATCATTATCACTATCATTAAATTCATTTTATCAGTGTTTTCCTCCTTTTCAGAAATGTTATAATCAATCAATCATTAAAATTTGTTTTTAAAAAATTCGGGGCTAGGTTTTGTTTCTCTTGTCGACATGCTTATAAACGTTTTAGATTTAATTTATTAACGCACTTCCAATAATTTTTTTTATTTGCCAAATCCTTTTAGATATATGAGATACTACTTTCATTTTGGCCATATAAGGGATTTTAGGAGGGGAATTATCTATGGGCAATTTGCCAAAAATAAAATATGACTCGAATTTTAATATAAATTTATATTTCGAATTTAGTCAAAACAAAATTGTAAATACTTTTACGGTTATAACTTTGGAAAGTTTTCTTGAGACATTGAAGTCTTTTCGTGAAAGACTTCTTGAAGATTCTCAAGAAATTTACTATGTATTTCATCTTAAAATTAATTTATAAAATTTTGAGAAAAAAATGGAGGAAAATAAATTAAACTCATGTAAATATAAATAATTCTAAATTATGTAAATATAAATTTAATAAAATTGGATTGTTTTCACATATATGAGTGAATATATATTCTAGTAATTTTCTATTGGTTAGAGTTTGGTAACATATGTTCAAGTAATGATGGTATTTTTAGAATTAAATATTGGAATATTAAATATCTTTTGAAATTAAAATTTGACATATAACAGTTTAGTTTTGTATATATTAAACATTTTTTTAGCTGATTTTATGTTTCCTAAACTTTTTATTGCTATCTATTTAAACTATTTGATTTCAGGGTTTAGGAGCAGAAGACTTTTTAATGAATCTGTCAAGAAATTATGTACTAGCAAACTTTTTTAGAAGTCTTCGGGAACATAAACTAAATTTAGGATTAAGAGACTTATCTCGAAGTGCGCTAAACTGTAAGCACTAGAAGAAGTCTTCGATACATAATTTCTTAACCCAATTCCAAAGTCTGCTAAACTGTAAACTCTTTCTTTTTAATGGCTACAACAAAAATAATGTTTATCAATGTAAAACTCTTTAACCTCTCTTTAAACTTTTTGTACTTGAAGACACTAAAATTTATATCAGTTTATTATCTCTTTGTTTTATGTCTTTTTTACATCCTTATTTTGTTTTTCAAGTTTTTTATTTCATAGTTTTCATCTTCCCATATAAGAAGGTAGGTCTATAAATTTTAGATTTGTATTTTTGTGTGTGTTAGATTTGAATATAAAACAATAGATTCAACTTAGTGTGATTATTTGCTTATTATTTAAGCATAAAGAGTTTTTTCAGTTTTTATTTGTTTTGGCATTTTTTTAACGTTTTTGGAAATGTATATTTTCTGATACGAGGACAATGTATTGAACTTCATACTTCGTTAGAAGACTTTATTAGCAGACTTTTTAGATGTTTGCATAGCGGATTTCTGAAGTCTGCTATGCAAAATGCCAAAATTGGTAAGATTTTTATTTTTTCACCAATTATATTTTTGTGTGTTTATGTGTTATATCCGAATAAAGTTATAGATCCAATTAAATGTGATTGTTACTTATTATTTTAGCATAAACAGTAATTTTCAAGATTTATCTTTATATATATATATATATATTTGTTTTTGTGTATTAAACAAAATAAAATATAGATTCAAACTCGGGAAATAAATAGAGTGGCACATGCTTTGGCGAAGAAATGCAATTACAATATTCTTTTTAACTCTTCTTCTACTATTATTTCACATTGGTTATAAAATGTGATTTGTAATGATTATATTAGATGTCATTGATAAAGTTACTTTGTCGAAAAAATAGAAATTCAAACACATTGTGATTATAATGTTAGGTTATTAGGAAAATTGACCCAAAACATAAAGTTAACTACAAAACTAACTTATGATTTTTTTTTGGATTTTGTTTTCCTATTTACCCCACAAGTTCATATTATTTACGAAAATATCATTAGTATTTTTTTCAAAAAATGTCTTTTTTTCTCTTTCAACATCATCATCTTCAACTATTTACAAGATTGTCATTGCCATCAATACACCAACCACTATGAACAACCAATTTGAAGCTCTTAATGCCCCTAAATCGTTATCTCACACATTCTTTCTCCATTTTTATCAACTACAAACAACATCTCTTTCACTTTCTCTCCATATTCATCCTAAAAACTAAGATTTTGATACCAAAATTTTTATGGTTTAATGATGCGTTGAAGCTTATGATTATTGGTGGGTCACTTCGTTTGAGCTTCTGTGTGATTGGAGAAGACTTATGTGTGCTAAGGAAGTTATCTCACTAACTTAGGAATCAATATTTTTCAAGATCTGTTAGTCCAGACGACTTCCAGGTAAGTCGTCTAGCTCTAGACGACTTCCAGACGACTTACATGAAAGTCTTCTAGTCAGTGTCGAGGTTAGTTTTGCCATTGAGTTTTAAATGTGTTCTCCCTAGACGATTTACATGTCAGTCGTCTGACTTTGTTTGATAAAAAACTCGAGACGACTTATAAGTCGTTTAGGGGAAACGTGTTAGTTTTGCATTTGACCGAAATGTGTCAGAAATTTAACTTTTTGGACGACTTACATGTATGTCGTCCAAAAGAAAATTATAAAACTAATATTATATTTTTTTCTAGACGACTAACATGTAAGTCTTCTCAGGTTAGTTTTTCAATTGAAATGTATAAAAAATATTTTTTCTCAGACGATTTATATGTAAGTCCTCCAAAAAAAATCAAATTTCTGACACGTTCCGGTCAAATGCAAACTAACCGGTTTCCCCAAGATGACATACATGTAAGTCGTCTCGAGTTTTTTTTTATCAAACAAAGTCAGACGACTTACATGTAAGTCTTCTAGGTTAAATATCAATTGCAAAGCTAACCCAAATGGACGACTTATATGTAAGTCTTCTAGACGACCTCCGTGTAAGTCATCTGCGTCAATGTTTAATAAAATTTCATTTGCTAATGTGTTTTTTTGGACCTTTTGCAGATGATGTGTCCTTTACATGCACTGTATGGAGAATAGTTGTTGAAAGATGGATGTTGGAAATTTGTGGTTGATCAGTTCAAAGAAGAGAGAATGTTCTTTTTGACGAAAGGTTTGACACATGCTGAAAATGTAAGAACTGACGTAGACGACCTTCTGGTTAGTCATCCAGAAGACCTTCTGGTTAGTCATCCAGACGACTTAGTTATATGTTTTATTATGGACTTATCTGTGTTAAGACTTTTTCGTTAGTCATCCAGACGACTTAACTATATGTGTTATTTGACTTCTCTGTGTTAAGACCTTTATGTTAGTCGTTCAGACGACTTAAATATATTTTGAATGTGAGTTTGCAATTTAAAAAGGCAACAAGTACAATATGACATTACCCTGAAAGGTTACTGCACTACCAAACTAATTTCCTACGAAATCCTAGTTTGCTAGGAGGATAGGTTACAAAAACATCATCCTATCCTGATCATGCTCTCATCCCAATCTACAAAAGCATACAAAATAAGTTTAAGTATTAATAACAGATCATACATAATTATTGCTAATAAGTTTTCATGTTCTCATCATTGTTTGCGTTCTCTGCCTCATGGCATCCAGGCGTCTCTTATCACAAAAGTTTGCAGGAAATGGCATCCCAAGAGCATGACATTCAATGTACTTCAGGGTGTACATGCCACAATCACCAGCTTGACACTGAGGTACTCCAACGGTTAGTCTCTCAAATGTGTATGGATGCAGTGAATGTTGGACATGTTGTTGGTCAGAGCCAGCGCACTCAACAAGCAGATAAGGGATTATTGTGGAAAAAGGCTCCATTAACTTATCGAGTTGTTCAGGTTTAATATGTCCAACAATGTTGTCCCAGATGACTATGTGCTTATTAGGGATTGATATCCATATAGAAATCCAATGATCATTCTGAAAGTTCACTGGCGCATAGATATCATCCGCATCCAACCCCCACACCTTCATATATTGACAAAATGATGGTTCTAAGCTTGCATGATAGTTCCACGCCCTACCAGGGAGTCTTCTTCCTAAACCATTGTGATCGCCCTTTAAACTCCGGGTACTTGGCTGTCCACTGCCAAGAAAATACATGATCAAGAAAGCACATTCTCTCGCTCCTGAAATGTTGGGGATTTTTTTGGTACCGAAGCCTCAATAAATTAATAAAAGCATCCATATGCTGCATATATAACAATACAAGTCATACAGAATTCGTTTGTAAGTCGTCCCTAGAGAAGACTTAACAGACGACTTACGGGTAATATGAATATTTAAAGAGAAGACATAGAAAAAGACTTACAGAGTCGTTGAGTCATGCTAAGGACGTCTAATAAGTCTTCTCTAAGGACGACTTACAAACGATTTACTGGTAATATGAATATTTAAAGAGAAGACATAGAAAAAGACTTACAGAGTCGTTGAGTCATGCTAAGGGGGTTCAGATGATGTGATACCACAAACTTGGGCATGAAGGTGGTTTTTTGGGCACATCTGTTCTATAGAAACTGCAAACAAAAATTGTAGATAAGCAATATTTTTTTGTAGACTGATGCAAGCTAATATGGGATATTCTCTCACTTACGGATCAAGTTTCAGCCAGTCAATGAGCACCTTCAGCATCTTCTTCTCAGCAGGTGCAAAAGGATCATAGCCTGGGGTAACCTTAGTGTTTGGAATGGTCTATTTGGCAGTGTTGTTTCCCTGAAAAGGAGATTGATGTGAGGCAGAAAGTTTCCTTGCTCGCTCACTCTTTGCACGGGCACATACCATAGCCTCATCCTTCTTTATTTGCCTTCTAGTTTCACCTTGATGTATATCTGAAAGAGTGGGTACTTGTTTGTCTAATAGAAGAACGCTAGGTTCACCAATAGGTTCTTTATCCTCGGGCTTTTTTGCTATCAAAAGACTCAACTCTTTTGAGGACCGACTATGTTCTTTTAGCCACGTGAGGTCTCGCTTTCGCCCCATTCACACTTTCACTCTGCAATTTAGATGTACAAGATGAGTTTAAAAAATATTAACCGAAGATCCAATTCACACATGAAACAAAATCCATACAGAAGCAAAAAATCCGACCACATTAGAAACATCACACAAGTTCGGACAAGAACTCTGCTTCAAAATCCATACAGAAGCAAAAATCCGACCATACAAGAAACAAAGCACATCGAACTTTCACTGTTCATTCCTAACACTTTGCCTAGTGAATCTATTTTCTTTTATTTGGGGAGAGGGTTTGGTACTAACCCCGAGTTGGTGTCCTTGTGCAGTAATTTGAAGATCATTAGATGCAGTCCCTTTTTGGTGACTCCCACCTTCTTCTCCACAGCTTCCTGCCTATCCCGCAGAATCTTGATCTCCCTCAGCCACATCCCAAAAACCGTCCCTCATGGCATCAACTATGTCCTTCAAGCTATTTTGAATCTCCTCTTTGGTCATCCCACCAACAGCTGGAGAAGGCTTTGAAAGAGCCCCTGTAGGAGCCTCTTTACTAGCATATACCTCAACAGAAGCCTCTGCCTCAGCAGAAGCCTCTTTACAAGTTTCCTTCTTTGGTCTTGGAATTTCTTGCTTCAAAACAATCTATGCCTTCGATACACTCACTTCCTTCTTCACAACAATCTTTGGATTGACCCACGGGTTAGTACCGGTGACTTCCCAGCAATCCATGGTCCACTTCCAATTAGGTTTGTTAAACATGACTTTAATTATGTTCTCCACAGCCGGGTCCTTCACATCAAAGTCCCATTTTGGAAACATGTCATCAAAGTCCTTCTCAACAAAGTTGGTCACATTAGTCTGCAGTAAATAAAAGATATCAACTTAGATAGTCTACAATAAATAAAAGACATCAACTTGTGCTTATAGTTAAGTCGTCTGGAAAGTCTTCCAGAAAATACTTTGTAGAAAACTTAGCGTTAAGTCGTCTAGAAGACTTACTTATAGTTATGTCGTCTGGAAGTCTTCAGACGACTTAAATATAAGCAAGTCTTCCAGATGACTTAAATATAAGTAAGTCTTCCAGACGACTTAACTCTAAGTCTTCTACGAAGTATTTTCTTGAAGACTCTCCAGACGACTTAACTATAAGTCCTTGATGAGTTCTTAGGGAGTGAAGTTTAAATTCATGTCTGCAGATAACTGCTTTAAAACATATACGTCCTTTACCACCACTGTAAGCCAATAATACTGGAGACGATATGTTTGGTATGTGTTTCCCATAAGTAGCACCCAATTTTGCCAGAGCATAATACGCCCACAGCTGGAGAACTTGTATAAACCCATCAACAGTAGATCCAACCACATCATTTCTCAGAGTCCATTAGTACCTTAAACGCCACTCTCCCCCATGGATAATTCTCAAATTGTTCTAAATCCATCACTAGCCTTGCAAGACTAGCTCTTGTAGCAGTTGAATACTTTCTCCCTTCAATGAATCCAGTGAAGATGGCAAGGTATCCAAGACGCATGCGATCATCCCAAGACTACTCTTGGCATCTCTGACATACTGCTATTATATGTTCAGTAGTTGGCCCATCATCGAGATCAACAGCCATCAACTCCCAGAAAACAGTCATCTCCTTCGTAACCTCACACCTTGGATTCTCCAGGTCCTGGATGTAATCGTAGTTCAGACCAGTGAGGTGTTCAAACTCTATCAGTGAAAACCTCACCGGTTGTAGACTAACAAGACACCAAAGCTCAAACTTCTTCTTGATGTCAAGTTGGAAACAAAGCATGATATGAACCAGCCTTAATTCTCATTCAAACGCAATCTCCTTGAACTTAATGAACACTCCCAACCTTGACTCTTTGAGCTCCTCCCATTCATCATCATGAAGAGCATCTTTTATAGCAGCAATCAATTTCGAGTCATCAGTATGATACGAAATGCTTCTTGTCGTATGTGGCTCCTCCCCTAAATTAAAATTTCTCTTCGGGAGTTCTGGCAAATCTATTTTCTGGTCTGGAAAACAATCAATATAAACATGTAAATTTTGGTGAGGACAGTACTCAGACGCGACCACTTACAGACATATCTTAAAATCGTATGCTAGGTCTTCTAACAGAAGACTTGTCAAACGAATTACCAGTAAGTCCTCTGATAAGTCTTCTGCTAGACGACTTGTCATACGACTTACCAGTAAGTCGTCTGATAAGTCTTCTGCTAGATGACTTACCAGTAAATCGTCTAAGTCTTATGCTAAATGACTTTTCATACGACTTACCTCATTTGATAAGTCTTCTGCTAGAAGACTTGTCAGAGGACTTACCAAATAATAATCAAGACTACAATTTTTAGGGTTTTACGGCGGCTAAACACCTTAAGACAGGAGAAATAACTTACCGGTGGCGGAGTTCAACACCCGGTTTCAGATCTGTAAACAGCGAAGCGGTTGGTCAGTTTAAACTACTACAATACTCTACAGAATGAAGGAGAAACATGATTCTTCGTAAGAAGAGAGATTACCGGCGGTGAGAAAGATGGAATACGAGAATGACAGAAGAAATCTGATCCGAGATAGCAGCCACCTTCGTTATCGCCCTTGGAGAGAAACAACGCTAGGGTTACCAAGAGTTGTGAAAAAGTAAAAAAAAATGTATTTATATGTCCAGTAAATGATCCGGTTAGCTTTAAAAGTACATTGGTAAAATTAAAAACTTGGTTGGGTATGTAAGTCGTCTGGTGAAAATTATTCACCAGACGACTTACATGTAAGTCGTCTAGACCCTAAGCACAACTTCTAAACTTAATTAACTAACTAAACACTTCATAAAATCAAATTAAACTTAAAAAGTGTTTACTATACAAATAAATAAACACATATAGGTAAAATTTTAATTTAAAAAAAACATTCAAGCTTTCCAAAATCTAACCATAAGAATACATACAATACTACAACATATGTTGTCAAACCCTAAAACCAAAGAATATCATAATTAACTACTTTCACCCATATATGTTGAAAACTATTCAATTTTATTATAGCTTAATTTACATTACTTAAAACCGTTTATAGTTACATGATTTTAATTTTTCATTTGTCAAAATATTGTTTTTAAAATTTATAAATTATTTTTAAGATCAACTACTTCAGATGACTTAGTGGGGCTATATTCGTAAAAATGATTTCTGTTTTTTTGTTTGGTTACAAGGGGCTGACTGTAATTTTACAAGACTTTAGGTTAGTTTTGCATTTGATTCATGTTTGGGTATAGATTTGCAATCAAAATCATGTTTTGAGTCATATTTGGCAAATTCCCCTATAATGTTTTGTGACTATTTTAGTTGTAAAGTTTATAGTTCCAAACAATATAAAGTAAATTTTTGTTTTTTGGTTAAATTTAAATTACAATATATATTAAATTATTGAATTTTTTCCTTTACACTTAAATGTTCTATTTCTGAAAAACTAATTCTTTCAAAACCATTATAACCAGTTTTGGATATGCAAGTTTTTTTTATATCTAAGAACTATATATTGAACATGACTAGTCGATTCTAGAGAAGACTTCATGGAAGATGTCTGACAAACTAGTATTTAAGCGGAAAATTTAAAATTAAATTGTCAAATGTCACTCAAAATTTTACTTCCCGCTTAGGGTTAAGAGACTTCTTAGAGAATTTCGCTAAGCTATAATGCACTAGCAGACTTCATGAAGAAGTTTCCTACATGAGATGCTCTTCTATATTTTTGGACAATGGTGTTCCCAATCATGTTTAATTTTTTAGCTATTGGATGTACAGTGAGAAAACATGTAAAGAGAATTTCTTGTCTTGTTAGTTTATATTATGTTGTAACAATACATCCACTTTGTCATCTAATCTATTAAAAAACTTTTGTCTAATGCTTTGTTTATTTCTTCAAGTTCTTGTAACCATAAACTATTGCATTAATTGTAAATAATTTATTGAGATTATAGTTGTGCAACTTAAAAGCAATGGATATGTGTTGTCTCCCTATCAATTTTGTATAAATTTGATGATAATGATGGTAACAGGTTACACAAAATTATAATAAAATAACACTTGACACAAGTTCAACCTAACAAAGTTTAAACATATCACAATTTTATCACATAAGTTCAAATACAAAAAATACATAAGTTTAAACATCTGACATTGCAAATTCTTACAAAATATTTATGTAGCATATTTATATAGTAAACTTTTTGTGAACCAGTCTGCAGAAAATTACATTAAACACACATTATCAAACATAAAACATTATCTTTCGAAAATTTATTAGAGAAAAATCTGCTCTCATTGCTTTCATTAGCTAGACACATCAAAAAAAAAAATCTTAACATCATCATTATATAGAATACAATTATAAAATTCATTTAGTAAGTTCAAAACTGATAAATACACATGAACAAACAAAAAAATTTTAAATGCAATTTAAATGTGGAGAAAATATAAATTTACTAAAATTAGTGGAGAAATTATTTTTAGAAGCCTACTCACAGTTTTTTTCAATTAGCAGACTTTTTGAAAAGTTTTCATTTGTAAATTATTGGGTGACTTTTATATATACATAAATTTTTTACTTTACCAGAGCATACTTCTCTAGAAGTCTTTTCCCATAATCATATTAATTTTTTCAAGTGACCCAAATTTACAAAAGTTTGACTTTTTTCATATAAAATTTTTAGAGAAATTTGTTGAGTAGACTTGTGTAGAAGTCTTCTTACTATCACATGAAATCTCCAAAGTGTCGCAAGAAATCTTTGTATGTTAGTTTTGTAACTTACTCTAATAAAATAAGAATTGATTTACAGCTTAGATGTTATTAACGTGTATATATATCATATAATTATAAAATGAAAAATGTAGTAAATAATGGAATTTATGAAAAACTTTGTTGACTGGGTAAAGATATTTTTTTCAACATCAGTTTGTGATCAATACTAAGAAGGAATAGTATGGGATAAAAATAACAATTAAGTAAAGTAGAACAATCTCTCTTTCAGAAAAAAAAAGTAAAAGAACAATCTTAAGATGCCAATAAACAAAATCTTCACATGGTGCATGTTATCTTTAACGAAGAACAAAAATGTAATAATCAAACGACTGATTCTCAAGGGTAAAACGAGTGGTTACACTGAATATTATTGATTTTTTGTTATAAACAATGACATGATTTATAATTTCATGGAAGAAAATTATATAAAGATAGTTTTAGAAAAAGTTCATGATGGAATGCTAAGTCTTAAAATTGGCAAAATAATGAAATTGTCAAAATAGACAAGTGGTATGTATTTGATTTTGATGCCAAAAGAAAAGATAACAGTTATGTATTTAAGTAAAAGAAATGTTGAAAATAATGTGACGTTTGCATAGGTATTTTCATTGGTATTTGTAAGTATTTAAATATCTATTGGTGACAGACTAAACAAGCTTTGGAGATCCGAAAAACCTTACGAAAACTATCCAATTGAAAAGTATTTTGTATATAAACTGAGTGAAGTGGTAGATAAGACAATAAGACGATTGTACATGATTTAATATGAATTGTTGGTTCATTGATTGTGAGTCTACTAGTAATCATTTGACCAAAATTACGTCTGAAAGAGATAGAGAGTGCTTTGGAGATCCGAAAAAATCATGGAAACAACAAATGTGATACAAGATGCATAAGATAATGGGATACAAGAAGGTCGCTTCTTATGTATATTTCACCTCTCTTCATGTTCGAAGTCCAAAACAACAAATGTGATACAAGATGCATAGGATAATATGTCAAACTATTTTTTTTTTCATTTGCCTCTAGGTGCATATATTGTATTTGCGTATGAATTTGTGTGTCGCATGTCTTAGAATAGGTACCTAGCTATGGGAGCGATTTAGAGGGGGAGATGGATAAAAAAAGGAGCTTTTTGGAGACTTCAGGCACGATGGGATCACAACGGCTGCCACAATATTCTAGGAGTGACCTCTACAAAGGGTTCCACATATCGGTCTAGCCAGCAGACGATGAGGGACCCCCTTGGAGCTTCGGAGAATTTCATATGCAACCAGAGTGTACAACGGCATGTCTATAGCGGCTTAGAGCAGACAGCTATAGCGAGACGACCACAAAACGGACAACACGAGACTGCTAGAACCAAGTAACTGTAGTGGTTTGCTATCATTGCAGTTTATAGCTAACCGCTACGGATCATCACAGATCATCACCACTTCACCAGGTGCACAAATGTCTTGGCATGAATGCTACAAGAACAAGACAATAGCGGGCAAAAGGGCAGACAATGTGGATTGTCTAGACGAGCACACAAACTCAAATAGTGGCTGGCACATTGGCGTGTACGAAGACTGCTACCGGAGCCACTCCCCTCGATTTGTGTAGCGATTGGCTGGAGGGTGCTATGAACACTTTGACTTCTAGTTTTAGGCTTCTAGCAAAAGTAAGATTCAACCCTAATGAGAAAAAACATCATTTTATCTCTTTTGTAAACCTAAAACCCCTTGGGATTTTCTTTTTTTTTTCCTAATGCTTTTTTTCTTTTAATATATTGCTTTCATACTTGAATGCTTATGCTCAGGGCCGGCCCTGAGCTAAAGCCCATAAAGCTAGGGCTTTAGGCGCCAAATTATAGATGATAGTCATACAAATAAATTAAATCAACTTAGAAACAAAAAAATATATAATTTTCTTACTAAATAAACAAAAATATAGTTTCCTTTTCTAATCAGTGTCATTTACTACGTACTATTCATGTTTCCTCTTTTATTTATAATTTTTTCTTCAGTTTATTATCTATATTTTGTAAAATTAAGAGAATACATGAAATATATTGTTTTTAAAGCCTATGAAATTTATTGTTGGATCTTATAATCAGTTAAGTGGATGCTATATAGAAAACAAATTGATGTAATCTAAACCAAAGATAATCTCGGGTAATGTGTTAAATAAAGAAAAAGCTTTAGAATCATTATTTTATCAATATAATTGATCAATCTATTAGTTTTTGATCAAAATTTTAGCATCATACACAAAATGTATTTTGTTTCTTGCTTAATTTAAAAAAGTTTAAATAAAGTTGTTATTACTAAGGAGCATCATTTTTCTAATTCGCTTTAGGCGTCCAAGAAATCCGGACCAGCACTGCTTATGCTTAACATGAGTTTAAATGTTTTCAAGATGATTAGTGAATAGTCAACTTTTGAATCTATGAGTTAGGTAGATTGAGATGATTACGGGAGGATCTAAGATTTTAATGCTAGATTTACTTTGTTCCATACTTGGGTTCTTAATGCTAGAATAACTTTGATCAAATTGATTTAGAAGTTAAGTTGTTTCATTGCTGAGATGATGTTTATGAAATGTTTAAATAAATATAATATTATTATTTACATGCTTAGCCAATTAAAGTTGATGCTAAATATGTTTAGTGATCATTAAACTGTAATTAACGCATACCTGATTGTGACTGATCAATGATAATTAATGTTCAATGCATGATTAGCATATGGTTATTATCATGGAAGTAAAATAATTTACTTGAGTGACCTATGGAACTTGTTGATTTAATTGTTTAGCATCATAGTTTAAAATTTAATCATTCTAGATTGATTGCGTATATCAATGAATTCATATCTTACCAACTGATTGAAAGTTTTTTCATGTTACTTGATAAAAATCGAAATATTTTTAGTTTAGAATCTCGAGCGCTCACTTAAATCACTTAGATTAAGCTAGGACTTGTATTTTCTTTGCTTTGTATCACCTTAGGTTGGGTTAACTCTTCAAATTACTAAATAATCAAATTATGCTTGCAATTAGAGCATTAGAAAAAAATTAAACTTATTGTATCCCACCTAGAGACCATTTCTAACTTTGCAAAAGGCCACTAATTCTCCATAAAATACATAAATACAACAATATTACATGATTGTTAACTCATTAAATGGTTAGAATTTTTACAATAAAGATTTTTCTAATATATATAGAAATCAAAATTCTCCACTGGGTCAAGCTTTATCAATATCAACTAAGTTACACTATAGGATTTATCAATATGAACTAAATTAGTACACACACAAAATTTGGTTGTTGATTCTCACCAATGTTCGAGATTAGGCTACGCGTAACGTGTGCGGGTGACTCGGGCCTAGCGCCTAATCGATTAATCAGATGTTATACGGGGATTAATCAAGAATTTATTTAAGGTTTCACGTATGTTCTAGATCATAAAGATTTGTATTGACTGAATTTCCAAAAATATCGTTTGATTCAAGGGTATTAGTGTTCTTCTATTCTTGGCAACATGAGTTGGAGGTCCATTTAGTGAGTTTTACATTTTTTTTGCATTTTTAATGAAGGGTATAATGGTAATTGTCACTTCATCTTTTCATTTAGATCAAAACTTTTCTGCAACTCGAAAAGAAAGCCATCTTCTTCAATTGTCATCATTTTCACCAATTTTTCAACTCAAATCAATAGATATTACCTAGATTCTTTGATTATTAACTGAAAAGAAGCAAAAAACTTTAATTTTTCAAAATTCTCGAGTTTTCAACCGAATACAAGAAAATCGCAACGGCGATTGGCCGCCGAGCATTTAATCACCGTTTTTATGTGTTCGGCGGCCGCATTTTAGAACATTGATTCTTACTAATACTAAATCTATTTTATTTTGTTGAGAGTTTTCTATGAATCTTAAATAGAGTTATATATTCCAAAATTCATTTTAAAATCTCATTATATGAGACAAATTAAATGAAGAGACATGACTAAATATAATCGTTAAGTAGCCTATAAATATATAGAGAAACTTATTTTAAATTTGTTTAGATACTATCAAAGCATCTTTTTGTAACATGGAAGCATCTCTTTATACACTGAATTTTGGGTTCCACCTATTCAGGACCAAGTTTCCGTTTGGTATTCAAAATGGCAAATGAACCTTATTCTTAAGCTGCTGATCCATTTTTGCTTCAGTTAAAGGAATTTTTTTTCTAAACTGGAGTTGTTTTATAACTTAATAATCAACATATATTTTACACTTTGCACACGATATACAAAACTAAAAGGGTTAATTATGTCAAAACAATTTTAGTTGAGTAACTTTATTATTTAAACTTTAGTTAGAAGCTTTAAAATGGATGAAATAATACTACAAGATTTTTGTTTGTTAGTTGGTGGGATTTTATAATGAGTTTATTGATACTTTTCTCATTAAAATCCCAAGTAAAAACCTGCATTAGGATACCTTATGGACTACGCTTCTCATTAAGTACTAGGTGGTTTCTTACGCCATGCGCAGTAATAATAATAATTTAAAATTATATTTAATTATTATATTTTAAATTTAATAGATATTTTAGTAATATTTTTTTTAATTTGAGTTATTATCAGTATGAAAAAGTAAAATAATTATTTTTATTTTTTTATTTTTATCAGTATGAAAAAGTAAAAAATTATAATTTGAAAACATTATTAGTTATTTGTATATAGAATTAATTTACAACTTAAAATTAATTATTTATGATAGAAGTCTATTATCGATATTTTTTAAACATTCTAATATTTATGTGAACTCTTTTATATCTATAAACATGTTATTAATTAAAAAGTTTACTAATGATAATACACATAAATTATTTTATATTTTAAGAATCTTACCAAAAATGCAAACTTCATAAATGACATGATTACCAAAAATATAAACTTCATAAATGACATTGTACATGTCATAATAAGGTGAGAGCCATGTCATATTTTATACTAAGCCATGTCATCATTTTTCTATCTAAATGAATATGGTGATGACACATGGCAAAATCACTTCTCAAATAATGTCTAAGGGATTTCATTTTGCCTATAGAGCCTTACAAATTTCAGATAAAAGATAACAAAATGCAGTTCTTCCGTTCTGAAGATCTTTGCGATATGATATCTGTAAAAAAGCAACTGAATATATGGTACGTCCCTGGATAGGCTGCGAGTCCTAGATCATTTGAAGGTGGACAGAATGAGGTTGTCCAGAGGCTACTAGCACTCAATATGGACGATGGATTTCCCTCTGGAACTATGGGACGGTTTCAGAGATGATTTGCTACTCAGCGACACATGATTACCCTGTATTGTCTAAGATGGTTTTCACAAAGAGATACCTCTCCTAGAGTGAATATCAATGTTTCATTAGCTGAAGAGAGAAATCAAATAATGAGACAAGATGTTTGGTGAAAGTTCTGTGTATTGAATGAATGAAAACAACTCTCACCGGCGCCTATTAATTAAGAAACGTCCCTTGCCCTAATCTTAAACCAAGTTGATTTATTCTAATCTAATCCTAATCCTAATCCTAAACCCAATCGAAATTGTTTTACCCTGAATTGCAATCCTAAATCTAATTGTCTTTGGTTCATTGGTTTAATTTAAATTAAAAATCAAAATCACATTAAACCAACAAGCTGGTTTGTCTTTTGTCTTGGTTAACTCTTCCTCTTGTTTCACGTGATCAAAAAGAGTCAGTAGAGCTTGTCTCTGAGGTTTGGTCTTTGATCTTGTAACAGGTTCGTCTGTTGTAGCTGATCCACCTGCTGTTTCTCCTGATCATAATGTTCTTCACGCCAAGTTGAGTCTTCAGTTTGATCTGCAAGATTAGAATCACACTGAGCTGCATTATGGTCCAGCTCCTCTTCTCCGCTCGTCTATTGCCACATACGGGTCTACTCGCTCCAGCTCGTCCATCAGCTTATGTATCTCGCCCAGGTAAGGTTCCTCCCCTGGTTCTTTGGTTTCTTTTCTCTTCTTGCGTTTTACTTGAGGTGTGGTTGCGTCTGGGTTGCCTACTTGGCTGCTGGTTCGGTCTGAGACTGCATCTGGTGCATCTGGTCTAATGGTGTCCGCACCATCCCCTCCTCCTTTAAAAGGATTTGACCTCAAATCCAATTTATCTGCAACAAAAGGGATCAAGTCAGAAACATTGAAAGTTGAACTAATGATATACTTACCTTGGAGATCAATCTGATAAGAATTGTTGTTGATTCTCTTAAGCACTTTGAATGGACCATCTATCCTTGGCATCCGCTTGGACTTCCTCTCATTAGGGAATCTGTACTTTCTAAGGTGAATCCACACGAGGTCACCTAGTTCAAGCACCAATTCTTTCATGCCTTTGTTCTTATTTCTTGCATACATCTTGGTGTGGTCCTCTATGTTCTTCTTGACCTGCTCATGCAAAGATCTAACAAACTCGGCCTTCTTCTGACCATCAAGGTTAGTATGTTCTTTCAAAGGTAAAGCAAACAAATCTAATGGAGAAAGTGGATTGAATCCATAGACGACTTGAAAAGGAGTGAGTTCAAGTCGTGAGCTTAGTGGCTGAATGCATTGACCTATTGTATGCAAATTCTATATGAGGCAAACAATCTTCCCAATTCCTAATGTTCTTTTTGATGATAGCACGCAAGAGAGTAGACAAATTCCTATTAACAATCTTAGTTTATCCATCAGTTTGTGGATGACAAGTAGTTGAAAATAGCAACCTAGTTCCTAGTTTTCCCCACAAAGTTTTCTAAAAGTAGCTAAGGAACTTAGAGTCTCTATAAGAAACTATAGTCCTAGGCATTCCATGCAATCTAACAACTTCTCTAAAGAATAGATCAGGTACAAAAGATGCATCATCAATTTTATGGAAAGGTATGAAATGTGCCATCTTAGAAAACATGTCAACCACCACAAAGATTCTATCTCTACCTTTTTCTTGTTCTAGGCAGTCCCAAAACAAAGTCCATAGAGATGTCACCCCATGGTTCAGTAGGAATAGGGAGTGGAGTGTACAAACCTGTTGGTTGAACCTTGGACTTGGCTTGCTTGCACACAACACATCTTGAGCACACCTTCTCCACTTCTTTCTTCATGTTAGGCCAATAGAAGTGTTACTGCAAGGTAGACAGTGTCTTGGCTACGCCAAAGTGGTCCATCAGCCCTCCTCCATGAGCTTCCCTAACATATAGTTCTCTCAAAGAACCACAAGGTACACACAAGCGTTTATCGTAGAAAAGAAAACCTTTCACTTGATAAAACTTTCCACTAGCATGTTTTCAGTGTCTCTAAAAGCTTCCTGAAACTCTGGATCATCAGCATAACAAGACTTAAGGTGTTCAAATCCCAAAAGCTTTGTTTCCATTGAAGATAAAAGAACATACCTTCTTGAGAGTGCATCAGCTACTACATTCTCCTTACGTTGCTTGTATTGGATGACATAAGGGAATGTCTCGATGAACTTAAACCACCTAGCATGCCTCTTGTTCAGCTTCTGTTAACCTTTGAGATGCTTAAGATATTCATGATCTTTATGGATCAAAAACTCTTTAGGCCAAAGGTAATGTTGCCACGTCTGAAGAGCTCTCACCAAAGCATACAACTCCTTGTCATAGGTTGAGTAGTTCAATGTGGCGCCTCCAAGGCTTTCACTGAAGTAAGATATAGGCATCCTCTCTTGCATCAGCACGACTCCAATTTCCATTCAAGATGCATCACATTCTATTTCAAAAGTTTTAAGAAAGTCAGGAAGTACAATTAAAGGAGCACTAGTTAACTTCCCTTTCAGTAGCTGGAATGCATCTTCGTGAGCTTGTCCCCAAGTAAATCCAACACTCTTCTTGATGACTTCAGTGAGTGGGGCAGCAATTGTACTGAAGTCTTTCACAAACCTTCTATAGAAGCCATCCATGAAAACTCATGACTTCTCCAATGGTTTTAGGAGTCAGCCACTCCTTGATAGCCTTCACCTAAGTAACTCATCTAACATATCATCTAAGCGAGGGATTGGATGTATGTACTTAACTGTGATGTTGTTGATGGCTCTACAATCCACACACATGCGCCAGCTTCCATCCTTCTTGGGTACCAGTAGAACATGTACATCAAAAGAACTCATGCTTTCCCTGATGTGTCCCTCTTCCAAAAGATTTTCTGGAGCTCCTTAGTCTCAACAAGATTGATCATGTATGCTGGACGATTTGGAAGTGAGGCCCCTGGTACAAAGTCAATGTTATGTTTAATACCTCTGATGGGTGGCAAGCCAATTGGGTTATCTTCTGGAAAGACATCCCTATACTCCTGCAAGAGACCCTCAATCTCTTTTGGAATAGTTGCCTCATGGTTAGCAACAGTGGTTAGTAACTCCTTAAACAAAATCAGAATCATGGATTGTTGAGTGTTCAACGCCTCCTTGATTTCCTTAGAAGAAGCAAAAAGGTTGTGAGTACTTACCTTGGTCGTGCCCTCCGTAAGTGAAGCTTGATTTGTGTCCTTAGCTTCTTCTCGTCTCAGCTTAAGTTGTTCCTGATCTTGATGCACTTCTTGCGGAGTCAATGTAACCAGAATAATGTGCTTTTTCTTGTGAACAAAGGAATGTCTGTTGGTGAAGCCATCATGTACTGCCCTCTTTTCATACTTCCATGGTCGGCCAAGCAAAATGTGACTAGCCTCCATAGGCAGAACATCACAAGTGATCTCATCCTAGTATCTCCCAATGTTCAGGGGCACCTTCACTTGTTTAGTCACACACATTTCACCATCTTCACTTAGCCACTAGAGTGTGTAAGGCTTAGGATGATTGCAGACAGTAAGGCCTGACTTGTTCACCACTGTCTCACCTGCCACATTTGTGCAGCTCCCTCCATCAATTATCAAGCTACACACTTTGTTCAGGACTAGACATATGTTGTGAAACAAATTCTCTCTTTTCTCATGTTCCTTTGCTTTTGGCTGAGCATTAAGAGTCCTACTGGTGACTAGCAATTCTCCTTTGATAGGGTAGTCCACATCCTCCTCAGCTAGATAATCCTCATCCTCTGATACTACTTCTCCACTCTCGAGAAGGATCATGATCTTCTTGTTGGTACACTCATTAGCATAGTGTCCAAAGCCATGACACTTGAAGCACTTGACATTCCTGGGCCTAGCAGGTGTTACTGGTCCTTTCCCCTTGTCATCATGTGTGGTTCATTCTTTAGGCTTATCAGGAGTTTTATCATCCTTGGAATAGGTTGATTTAGATGCAGACCAAAAATGAGTCCTACTACCTCTCCTCTTGTTATGTTGCTCAATCAGAATTGCTTTATGCAACATTTCATCCATGTCCTCATACTCTTGTAGTTCCAGCCTATCTTGAATATCTCTATTTAGACCCCCTTGGAACATGGCCATAGTAGCTTTTGCATCCTCATTCACTCTAGCCTTCATCATGAGCGTTTATAGATCCTTGTGGTAATCCTCCACACTCTTGGTACCTTGAGAAAGTCTTCTCAGCCTCTGATGGGGATCTCGTCCATAGTGGGTTGGCACAAATATCTTTTTCATCACTGTTTTCATTTCAAACCATGAAGTGATATGTGGCTCTCCATTGCATCTCCTTGTTGTAGCAATTTGTTCCCACCAGTTGATGGCATACCCACTGAATTCAGTAGCTACTAGCTTTACTTTTCTCTCCTCTGTATACTGCTGACAATTAAAGACCAGTTTGATCTTCTTTTCCCACTCCAAGTAGGCACCATGATCATTCTTGCCTTGGAATGGAGGTATTCTCAGCTTGAGATTACCAAGCTTCTCATCAGCTTGCACACGCCTATTGTTGTGCCTAGGTTGTTGTCCATCCATTGATCCAGCTTCACTCTCATCTGATGCTTCATCCGGATCATCATGTTCAAACTCTTGGTGTCCAGCAACACCTTGTCTTATGGCTCTCCTAGGTCTCATAGGTGATCTGACTGCTCCTACGCCTCCTCTTATTGGAGCTTCTACCCTTGGTTGTCCTGTAACATTAGGCAATTCATTGTTAGCATCCTGATTAGTTCTAGCTAATCTATGATTTATCTCAGCAATCATAGCCTCAAATTGAAGTTGGTTGAGGTTTATTTGCTGGAAAACAGGCTCCTCGACCTCCTCTCCATCTCTTCTTTCTGCAGCCATTGTTCCTGCAAAACAAATTAAAAAAAAAATGCAAAACAAGTCTCTCTCACTAAGTTTAAGCTGCCAAGTCTCTGTCTTTCCCACAAGTTCAGTGAAAAAACAGAGCTCTAACACCTAAGTTTTAGAACTAACTCTTATGTGAATCAGATAGGAAGATTGCAAGATTTTGATTGCCAAACCGCTTTACCACCCCAGCTGGATTTTTCTTCAGCTCATTGTTTTGTATTCTCTTCTTCTTTTTTTTTAGTTTGGACGATCTCTTTCTGTTTTTAGATCCTAGACCTCTTTTTTTTTTATTCTCAGGAGCTGGCCGGTTCAGCTTACAACAAATAGAAAGAAAAGAAGGTGTTTGATGGAATGATAGATTTGAGTATACACGCAAATCCTAACCTTCAAGTGGCTCTGATACCACTTGGTACGGCTCTCGATAGGTTGTGAGTCCTAGATCGCTTGAAGGTAGACGGAATGAGGTTTTCCATAGGCTACTAGCACTCAGTGTGGACAATGGACTTCTCTCTGGAACTAGTGGACGATGGACTTTCTCTCTGGAACTATGGGACGGTTTCAGAGATTATTTGCTACTCAAAGACACATGATTACCCTGTATTGTCTAAGATGATTTTCACAAAGAGATTCCTCTCTTAGAGTGAAGATCAATGTTCCTTTAGCTGAACAGAGAAATCAGATAACGAGACAAGCAGTTTGCTGAAAGTTCTGTGTATTGAATGAATGAAAACAACTTTCAGCGGCGCTTATTAAATAAGAAACGTCCCTTACCCTAATCCTAAACCAAGTTGGTTTAGTCTAATCTAATCATAATCCTAATCCTAAACCCAATCGAAATTGGTTTATCATGAACTGCAATCCTAATCTAATTGTCTTTGGGTCATTGGTTTAATTTAAATACAAATCGAAATCACATTAAACCAAGAAGTTGGTTTGTCTTTAGTCTTGGTTAACTCTTCCTCTTGTTTCACGTGATCAAAAAGAGCCAGTAGAGCTTGTCTCTGAGGTTTGGTCTTTGATCTTGTAACAGGTCCAGTCGAGAAGATTAAACCGTCCTGAAGTTGGTCAGTCCGTCCATTCGTCTATTGGAGCTGATCCACATGTTGTTTCTTTTGATCATAATGTTCTTCACGCCAATTTGAGTTTTCAGTTTGATCTGCAAGCTTAGAATCACACTGAGCTGCATTATGGTCCAGCTCCTCTTCTCCGCTCGTCCATTCTGCCACATACGGGTCTACTTGCTCCAGCTCGTCCATCAGCTTATGTATCTCCCAGGTAAGGTTCCTCCTCTGGTTCTTTGGTTTCTTTGCTCCTGTTGCGTTTTACTTGAAGTGTGGTTGCGTCTGGTTGACCTATTTGGCTACTGGTTCGGTCTGAGATTGCATCTGGTGCATCTGGTCCAATGGTGGCCACACCAATGTATGTTCACTGGAAAATCCAAAAAGCATTTATGGTGAATGATGGTGAAGTCCTGAAGGTAAAGAAACAAAAACCATTAGGAGAAGCGAAGTGACCAAATATTCCAAACATTTATTTGTGTTTTCCTTTGCTTTTGCTTCTGTAGAATCCTCGCCGTCTCCTAACACAGGAGCCTTTGAAATAACTCCAGCGCCTTCCTCTGTTTTGCCTTCTGCTTTCACTGTTACTCTGTTTCTTTCTCTGTTTAGCTAAGTTGGTAAATTATGTCTAAGTGTGTTGTTTTTTTTATTTTCAGCTAATGTAAATGATGTACAATATTCACAATACAGTTACAAATATGAATGATAAAGAAACATGATGGAAAAAGAAAAAAAAAACTAAAAAGATCAAGAATCAAGAAGAAGTAAAGATGGTAACCAAAATTGTTTTCTTATTTTCTCTCTGAAACTGCTATTCCAAAACAGACATAGTCTACAAGGTATGTAAGAACTGAGTTTTTTAAGATCTTATAAGAAACTGAAAAGAACTAACATATAACCACTCACTCACTCACTGATCAAATGTTCTTCCCGAGCTCCACCTTCTTCACCAGTCTGATTGTGTTTTGAAATATCGAATCTAGTATCCCCGCAACCTGAAATCCCACAAGCAGATTCATAATGTCACCATGGAGTACTTAAGCAAATAAAACAAAGATAGACTGTAAGAGAAAGATTGAAAAAAACTATACCGTGAAGACACCACCTATTATGGCACACACATTTGTGATGAAGTGTGAAAATGACTTTGGGTTCTCGCTTATTAAGACCTGCACAAAAACATTGAGAAGGTTTAAAAAGAGGAGAGTATGCATTGACATTGGTGAGAGATATCAAATGCTGAAAGAAACCTGCATAGGAGAGAGGTCAAAGTGAAACTTGGCAACGGGGTAATAGTAACCATGAGCCACGCTGCTATGAGCTGTATATTCATATTCCTCAATCACCGAGTGTTCTTGACCGAATCTTCTTGAAACTACCTCTGTTTTGACTACTTGAAGATAGTGTTCGATCTGTATTTTCACACGTTAAAAGAGGAACCACGAGTCTAACTTCTGGTAAAAAATTTGTGGGGACTTACCGTAACATTAGCAGCAAATAGTCCTTCATTTATGAACCATTTTCTATTCAGCCTGTCATGGCTTTGTCCAAGATAAGGCAGTAATCGCTTCATATCAGTCAACAACCTTTCTGAGATCATTTTGCCAAACGAGAGATGGGAAACATAATGAGTCATGTTCATTTGAGAAGCATCGAATGAATGAGCTCCTGAATGAGCTGAGATAACGATTTTTCCAGGAACCTGAAAACAAAGAATACCAATACCAAAATGGCACCATTAGAAGATAAAAAACAGAACACTGATAACCTGATAAAGTTGAAACACTTTTATACCTTCTTGGCACGCACATAGCCTACGATTCTACAACCACCACTAACTGGTGCCTTCTTAATACTTGAAACCACATTAGCAGTTTTACCATCTAAAGCTGACTTATGATCCTCCTTTTTGATAGGTTTGAGCAGTTCTTCCACCATCTAGATGAAACAAAATCATTGTATTTGAAATTTTCTTTTTGTAAATGTATAAACTGGTGTAATCATTATTTATTCATTCCTAATGGTTGTATCTAATTTAGATTAGTACTACCTTGAGTATGCTCTCTGTGTCCCTATCTCCATAGTAAGATTCATGTTCATGGTGGCCATGATCCTCCCTGCACAAAGATATGAGAGTGACCATTATAACAAACAATTGATCACTAAAGAGAGAAGAATGAATAAATGGCTTTAAGTAGATGACATGAAGATCAATTTGCTCACTTAAGATCACTGCCTTTGCGGAAAATCCTGATAGATGGGTAGCCTTGTATATGGTTCCTGAAATTTTCACTTGATACATTAAACTTTAACAATAAATAGGTGAGAAAACATCAAACTTGGTAGATACCTCTTGCATAGAGTAGTTTCTTCAGTGCAATCAACGCTTCCTAGTAGAACACGCCCATCAGTTTCAGGATTATATCTGCAATTCCAAAGAGAAATCATCAGAAAAGCATGACTTGATATGATTCTTCAAGGTTTAGTAACAAATAGAGAAGAAAACAACTACACGCCTCTCTCTTGTTATTTCAGCTGCTTTCTCCCAAGATGGTTTCTGAAATTTTTTTAGCAGAGCCAACAAAAGAAACACTGTAAAAGACTAAACATGAACATACTTTATGGAGTTAACATATGTAATCAAACCAACATTACCAAGCGATTACTCCAGTAGCACCACGGCGCATAGAAATTAACAACCAAAATCTGAAAACTGCATAAAGAAAGTTCCATCTCAGTAGTTCATCTTAAGACAATTGATGAGGTACTAATAGTAATAAACACAAAATATAAGAAAGATGTTGCCAACTTACTGATGTGAAAACTTGTCAAAAGAATCACCAGTTAATGGTATAGCAGCATAAGTATTGTCTCCATGATCTTCGTCTCCATGATTGATGAGATCTAAGCCAGAGGTGGAGTGGACTTCTGCACCAGTGGCTCGTAAATGCAGATCAATAGGAACTTTCTTAATCGTTTTCGTTAGATTCAACCTGTTCTGAAAAAAACAATTTACTAACAAAGTTTAAACATAGGTTATACAACATAACCAATGTGTTGCACAATCTTACATACACTCTAAGAACCATTCTCTGTAATGACAAGACCTTTATTATTTTCCTCTCATTTCATGGTTTATATGCAACAATCATCATACAAAGACTGAGAACTGAAAACAGAAACTTACAGTTCCCAACGCGTCGCTTACATCAACCGATGCAAATTCACATGAGAGGGAAGGAAAGCTACCAAAAGAAAGTCAATTTATCAAGAGATGACCACATTGTATAGAAGATTGAAACATACACATACAAAAATGATACGCATGTTGGTGTTGTTCAGTATACCTGACGTTGAAATCAATGCGTAAGAAGTCCCCATCAGAGCTCTTGTCAACTATAACAGAAGTGTTAGTGGTAACTGCCAAATAAGTACTCAGCTCCTGCAAGTTAAACCATTAGCTAGAATCAATGGACAATGACAGAAGCATATGATAGTCTTTACACACCCATAGATGAATTCTTTTTTTTTTATCTAATTACCATTCCAAACAAGAAGACCATAGCGAGGGCAGCTACAATGGACAATCCAGCACCAGAGAGAGATGCCTCAGTCAAATCTCTTGGAATTTTCCTGTAGAACAAACACGATCACATTCAGCCCTATAAGTCCAGACAACACAAGTATACAGTTCTTAGAGTAATGCATTATCCAAGCACATAGTGTCCAAATATACAGTGAAGGTTGAGAGTTTACGCATGTGCATCAAAAGCCAATATCATCGAGAATTGGGTACCTGTAGAAATCAACGGACTTGATCTTGGTGGTGGAAACCATGGCTGCGAGAAACAAGACACGGAATGAAACAGAAGCAGATCTCCACAATGTAATGGTGTTTTTCTATCAAGGTTAGAAGATTTTCATTATTTAAAGTCATATTTTTGATCTTAACAAGGAAAGAAATTACCAAGGAATCATATCATAGATTCAATATTTAGACTATAATTATGGTATCTAATCCAGAATGGAAGTGAAGTAAATCAGTCTTGATCTTTGAAATTTGACTTTTATTTTATTTTTAAATTAATATTAAAATAGATAAATAAATTTGACCAAAAGTAAATAAATAAAGGGAAATTAGGCTCTATGACGTTAAAAAAAAACCATAATTCATAAGATAGCCAATTGACCTAACTTTTCGATACACACATTCCATTTTACGTAATAATGCTGTTTTGCCCCTAAAGACAACCGATGCAACCTGAAGAAAAAAAAATTAAAAATTCATAATTATTAACTGTCTAAAGTTAGACGTGGCGTAACTAGATTCACACCATATCTTTTAATTTTCTTTAGCAACATTTGAGAAAGTAAATGATCTCCGACGATTTACTCCACCTCTTCGAACCTACCGTTTTGTTGTGCACCGTCGCGACCACCGTTTTCACCTTCTGGAAGTGAGTTGCAAAGGGGATATCGTCTTCGCTTCTAAAATCGATTTCGAGAAGACGTCGTTACAGTCCAATCGGCGAGACGGAGCAATCCGAGCCTTTTCTCCGTCACATCAGCGATTTGTCTGATATATGTTGCAATAGTGTAAGTTCTCGGTTGTGTGTCTTCGAGTCTAGTCTTGCGATGATCTTTTCTTCTATTTGGGATATAGTCGTCCTAGTCAAATCTAAGTTGTTAAATTCAATCCATCGTTTACGTTACATGTCGGATCTGGTAGGCTGAGGTCAACGAATTGATTTAGGGTTGAACTTTTCCTGGTTGGTCGTTCTCATATGTTTACTGCAAAGTCTGGGTTAATTATGTTTGGAATAGAAAGGAACACATTAGGGATTGAACTATATTGTATGACTATACTATATGAAATGGAATAGCTTAAGAACCATGCTATGAAAAAATGGAATAGCTTAAACTGTTTAGTATTGCAGCACCATTCCGTTTTACTATTTTTATGAAATAGCATAGCAAACTTATATAGAATTTCAATTTCATTCCATGTAACTATTTGTTCCATGTTATATTTATGAATATTATACTATATAAACTGCATCACATATTATTTGCCTATTTCATATGAAGACATTTCCGTAGAACTTGTAACATAACCTTCTATGTGTTTTTCATTTTGTTCGTCAGGTTTATCATGGATGAGTTGGGCTTTCCAAGTAAATTGTTTGAAACAGGCTTTGAACCAACTGGAAAGAAAAGAGTTAATATTTATTTTTGCCTCTGATGTTTGGCTTAACAACTATTTCAATCTTGTTGAATTGAGGTGATCAAGGGTGCATTAGAGGATGGAGACTTGGGGATGCTGAATGCGCCACAAGTTGGGAAAGTATTGCAGATGGGATCCTATACATTTTCAGTGATGTTTGTTCACTACATTTTCTCTGTTTGTTCTGTAAACTACACATTTTCGTGTTTCTATTCTATCTCACATAGGTAGAATAGAAATGCATCTTATTTGCATTCATGTTCTATATTGTACAATTTGATATTATATTCTTTAACTTTCGAATTCATACTAGTATTTACTAGTTTCATATTTTGATATTTGGGTTAGGGTTTATATTTCCGTGTAGGATTTAGTGATTAGTGGATAGAGTTTAGTTGATGGAAAATTGGGGTTAACATTGGAGACAACATTACCTACTCCATGCAATCATATAATTTCAAAATTTGAAAATATGTGAGATGTTCTTAAGATTACAACTACATTTTCTTTGTTTCTATTCTGACTGCCCCAAATAGAATGGAAAATGCATCTTAATCGCATTCATGTTCTATATTGTATAATTTAATATCACATAATGTAACTATGAATTCATACCAGTATTTCATTTTTTCTCCTATTTGGGATATGTTCATTAACTTGTACATATTCTATTACGTACAAGTTGACCTATATTTCATGTTCTATACTATTTTGTTATATAGAATAGCAATGACTGTAACTTTCGATTCTTCACATACGTTAACATATGTTATGTAAATGGTATACTGTTTTTACTTAAAAACGTTTATTACTATTATAAATTATATGTGGTATCTACATCTTCGCGATGTATTCCATTATGTGATTGTTAATACGCCACACACAAGTCTATGTCACCTACTTTATCAATTGCAACTGGAAACCTGCTAAGACAAGGGGCATAACCGGATGGAAAGTGACCAAAATATCTAACATTGCATTATGTCAAAATCAGTGTCATTCACCTAATTTGTCTTCGAAATATGGCTATTACGCAAATAAGCCCATAAATAAATTAGCCTTTGACCAAGAAAAACGACACCGTTTGTGTTTCATAAACTCTACCGTTTAATAAACTTGGTTAGAGAAGAAGTTACTCTCACAAAGGGCTGGACATTTAATCCGGATCCGAAAACCCGAACCGGAATCGACCCAAAAAAACGGTTTGGATCGGGTACGGGTAATGTCTTTTTATCCTATTGGGTCTTGTTGTTGAGGACCTGCAGGTCTTCGACTCGATCGACCCAAATCTGAAACCTAATAGAATAAATTTGATTTTTATTTTATTTTTTAAAATAATATTAAAACAAACAAATAAATAAAATAAGAGAAATACTCTAAGATAGACCTAAAAAGTTTTTATCACAAAAATAACATTTATTAAAAGGTGTTAATTTACATTTATACCCCTTGGGTTAACTAATCTAGACTTAGGGTTTAGAGTTATAGGGTGGGGTTTTGGGGGTGATATTTAAAATTGACAAAAATAAAAAAAAATATTAATTTTAAAAAAAATAAAAAGGCTAGTTTGGTCATTTTTGTTCTTAAGAGTTATTTTTGTGACAAAAACTTCGAAAAAAATTATTTAAGAGATTTGACCTAAAATAAATGAGCCTTTTTGACCAACATAAATAAACTAATTATTCTTTGACCTAGAAAAACGAAGCCGTTAGTTAGTGCTTCATAAAACGCTGCAGATTAATAAACCCAGTTAGAGAAGAAGTTACTCTCACTTCCTTGCTTACTCAAGTTCATTTGCAAAGAACATACTACCCCCGTGTTGCTACTCTTTTAAAGATTTTGTCAAATATTAAGATCAAGTCAGTTTTCATGTACATTTCTAATCTTGTAATCCCAAATCTTGGTTTTTTCGTTGAACTATGATGTGCTTATGAGTAAGAGATGCGCAGCTAAACTTTCTGTAAAATGTGAAATAGAGCTTTTAATCATTTAGCAGGCCTATATATGCGGGGAAACTGTGGATCGGGCTTCAACTTCGAACGCAACTGGGCCAGCTCTCCGAGCATTGGGCTTGCATCAAGCTAAAACCAAGAAAAAAGAATTGGACCAAGAGTATGTTGGAGGCCCAAACGGAGGATAAGCTTGATATGTGGTTAGTTAGGCCGTTATAATGGCTGCTGACTCAGTATCGTCTTCATCATCAAGCTGAAAACCTGCAAAATAGAGCAGAATCAGTTAGAGAGAGAAGAATGTGAAGAATCAGAGAGATTCATCTTGAACGAAAGGAAGAGAGAGTCTTATCTCGCAAGGAAGCACTACGGATATGTTGAAGAAGATCCTGAAGCTGCTTCTCTATAGATACCGATTACTAGTTGGTGTATTTTCGGAGTGTATGATTCATACCAAGACTTGGTATCGATCAAGAGAGCTATAGTGAAAGCTTGAGAGTTTTGATCTCTCCCCAGACAGTAGGCAACGAAGTCTGGGTAAACAATCTTTGTGTTCTTTACGTTTATGCTTGTTAATACTCAAAGCAAACTCAATCAAACCATAGATCACTAGTTAAGATCGGAATCTAGACTTGATCAAGAAGCAAATCGATTAACAATTGGTATCAGAGCACTAGGTTGCTTGTTATAGATTAAGATCTCTAAAGACCGAACTATTCTTGTGCGCTTGGTGATCTACTGGTGCTAATACTCTGAATTTCCAAAGTGGAAATATGGAGCCTACTCAAGCAGGTTCGAGATGGAAAAGTTCGATGGAAAAGGAGACTTTGGGATGTGGAAATACAAGCTGTTAGGTTAACTCGAGTTTCAAGGGATGACATCTGTATTGGAAGAGAATGCTACTCTATACAAGACCTCAGGAAAGTTGGAAGAAGGCACATCACATGTTCTTGATCCCATCAAAGGTGCAAAGGACACAAGAGTGAAAAACTTATTGGGAACGTGTCTAAGTGACATGATTCTACGGAAGGTGATGAATGAACCCACTGCTCTAGAAATGTGAAAAGCTTTGGAACGTGATTAGCAAACGAAAACACTTCCTAATCGCACATACTTGAAGCAACAGTTTGCCAGTTATAAGATGGAGGAAGGCAAAAGCATTGAAGAAAATCTGGACAACTTCCCAAAGCTAGTTGGAGATCTTGCTAGTCTAAACATACATGTAAGTGATGAAGATCAGGCGATTCAAATACTTACAAGCCTGCCATCACAGTATGAAGCTTTGGTTCATACACTGAAGTATGGAACGGGGAAGGACACTTTGACAGTTCGAGATGTTACTACCTCTGCATACGCAAAGGAAATTGAACTAAAGCAAAAGGGTCTTATGGGAAGGTCCAGATCAACTTCATAAGGTTTGTACGTTGAATCTCGAGGAAGACAAAGGGAGAAAGGAAGTCGGGGAAACGATAAATTTGGAGGGAACAGATCTAAGTCCTATGATGGCAGGTCAAAGTCAAGACCAAGATCAAATCGAAACATAAACAAAACAAGATGTTTCATATGTGGAAAGATGGTCACTGGAAAAGGGAGTGCCCACAAAACTAGAACAATCAGGGAAATAAAGCATCTACTTCAAATTCAGTGAATGTTGTATTTGGGCCCAAGCAACCACTAGTATTGACAGTAAGTGTTCAAGATACAAAAGATGAGTGGGTGCTAGACTCAGGGTGTTCTTTTCACATAACCTCGCAGAGAGAAGTGTTGTTTGACTTTAAAGATTCGGAAGGAGGAAAGGTTCTTATGGCAAACAACTCTCAGAGTGAGATGAAGGGTATTGGCAAGATTAAGATCACTAACTTGGATGGTGCTGAAGTGGTCCTAACGAATATGAGATACATGCTAACATTGGGAGAAACCTCATATCTTATGGACTCCTAGGAAAAGCTGGGTGTACTTATCAAGGTGGATGTTTCAAGGTGGAATTCTACAAAGATGGTCAACGAGTTATATCAGGAGAGTATCGAGATGGTCTATATTATCTTCAAGGAAAGGTCCTAACTGCAGAAGCTAATATCTCTAAGGCAGAACCTGATATGACAAATATTTGGCATCCAAAGCCTAGTCATATGAATATTGCAAATATGAATGTTTTGGTGAAGGAAGGTTATATTCAGCTTAAGCAAATGGACAAGTTGGATTTCTGTGAAAGCTGCGTGTTAGGGAAATCACACAAGCAGAGTTTTCCCATAGTAAAACACACAACCGAAGGCATTCTTGACAATATTCACTCTGACCTATGGAGTTCTCCATCTTCACCTGAAAGCTTAGGAGGATGCAAATATTTTGTCAGCTTCATAGACGATTTTTTCAGAGAAATTATGGGTATATTTCCTTAAAACGAAAGATGAAGTTTTTGAAAAATTCAGGGACTGGAAAGTAGAAGTATAAAATCAGGCTGGGAAAAGGATTAAATGTCTGCGAACAGATAATGGTTTAGAATTCTGCAATGAAAGGTTTGACTGACTGTGTAGAGGGACAAGATTGAAAAGACATCGTACTTGCACCTACACTCCACAATAGAATGGGGTTTTTGAGCAAATGAATAGGACCATCTTGGACAAGGTAATGAGCATGTTAGCTGAAATTGGTTTGGGCAGAAATTTTGGGCAAAAGCTACTTATACTGTTGTCTACTTGATAAATAGAACTCCAAACTCCAGCATTGGTTTCAAACTACCAGAGGAGCTGCGGTCAGGTAGAAAGCTGGACTTGTCACATTTGAGAAGGTTTGGGTGTTCAGCATATGTTCAGACTGTTCAGGAAAAGACAAGCCCAAGAGCAGTAAAAGGAACTTTTGTTGGTTACCCATTTGGGGCGAAGGGTTACAGATTTTGGATGGAGGAAGAGCATAAATGTGTTACAAGCAGGAATGTGGTGTTTCATTAGGAGGAACTTTATAAAAACCGATTAAACACTGATGCTTCTAAGATCCAAGAGAAACCCAAATAGAATTCAGTGGATAAAAGAAAAGGGAAAAGGGTAACTTTCAGTGAAAATCTAATACATGGTCCTTCATCAGATAAGACTCAATCAGGAGTGTCATCATCTTCAGGTGGAGCTGGTTCAAATTCATAAAGTTATGATGATTTTGATGCAGAGAATCATGATCTTGTGGAATCAAGCGAAGAAGATGAAAACTACGAGTCTACAGATCAGTCACTGGATGAGTTTGTTCTAGCAAAGGATAGAAGTCGAAGGAAGAATGTGAGACCCCCATCGAGGTTTGACAATGCGACTTATGCACTACTTGTAGCAGAAGAATTGGAGGTTGAAGAGCCCAAATCCTACAGAGAAGCTATGCAAAGCAAGGAGAAGAACTTCTGGAAAAATGCAGCTGTTGAGGAGATGGTGTCATTGGAGAACAATGGTACATGGGTGTTAGTAGAAAGGCCTAAGAACCAGAAACTGGTTGGTTGTAAATGGATTTTTAAGCTAAAGCCAGGGATTCCAAGAGTTGAAGATAAAAGATTTAAAGGAAGGCTGGTAGCTATGGGTTATTCTCAAAAGGAAGGGATTGATTACAATGAGATTTTCTCTCTAGTGGTAAAACATGTCTCAACTCGCATCATGCTATCACTGGTCGTTAACCTAGATTACGAGCTTGAACAGATGGACGTAAAGACTGCATTTCTTCATGGAGAATTAGATAATGGAACTTGAAGTTTGATGGATTCATGAAGGAGTTAGAGTTTACGAGAAGCAAGTTTGCTTCGTGTGTTTATATGAAAGATCTTAACACTAAGAAAACTTTCTACTTGCTACTCTATGTGGATGACGTGCTTATAGCATCTGGAAACAAGCTAGTAATAAAGACACTCAAGGACAATCTAAGTCGGTTCATTTCTTGTCCAAGCAGAGAACATTGGGAAGCTGCTAAATGGGTTCTGAGGTATGTCAGAGGAACGTATGATTTGGGTCTCATATTCAAGAAAGGAAATGGATTTGATATTGAGGGGTTTTCAGATTCAGATTATGCTACAGATTTGGATAAGCGAAGGTCAGTTTCTGGAATAGTTTTCAGGGTTGGAGGAAACACAGTATCTTGGAAGTCAGGACTACAATCAGTTGTATCTCTATCAACCACAGAGGCAGAGTACATGGCTCTGACTCTGGCTGTGAAAGAAGCTATTTGGCTAAGGGGTATCTGCATAGAAATGACATTTGATCAGAGCAGTGTAAGGATACACTGCGACTCTCCAAGTGCAATAGCATTATCCATAAACAGAGTACATCATGAACGAACTAAGCACATGGACACAAAGTTTCATTTCATAATAGACATTGTTTCAAAAGGATGGGTTACTCTACGCAAGATTCATACGTCCATCAACCTAGCGAATTTTCTAACCAAAACGGTACCTGGAAATAAGTTCCAGCTCTGTCGGAATGGTTTGAATGTCGCCTAAGTATGACTACTTCTCCAGGTAACTCCATGCATGTACCTCGCAAGACAAAGATAAGGTTTTGTGTCAAAGGAAAGGAAATACAAGGTACAAGGTATAAAAGCAAAAGTGTTTTCAAAATAAGATGGACTTACCTGAGAGAAGAAGAGAAGCGTTCACGGGGGTGAAGCTTCTGGTTGATTACTCTTGTAAACTTCAGATCCGAGACCTCGAAAAAAAAGATGAGATCTAAGTTAGAAAAGTTTATTATAAGGTATAGATGGAGGATTAAAGGACATGCATGAACTAAAAGAAAGCTGGAAGTCGAAAAGTGTTACCTGATATCGACATGCAGTGGACTTTTCTGGATCAGAAACTTTCAGTAGGGTGTTCTTCATGAAGCGGTCACAAAAGTAAAGTTACCAGGGGTTAGTTTCAGAGTTTTCAGAAGGAAAGAAAGAACAAAGGGAAAGGAGACAGAGAAGACAAGATCTTACCGGTTATACTTGTTCTACTGAGATCTCAACTAGTGAAACTCGAAGAAGGAAAAGAAGAAGAAGAGAATGGCCATGGAGATCTCTAGAGAGAAGAGAGAGCGAGGCGGCTACTAGAGAGAGAAGCTATATGTTATGTCTGAGGGTTTTCGAGAAGCTGTCTGAAGTCAAAGAGGTGGAGTTTGTGGATCGGGCTTCAACTTCGAACGCAACTGGGCCAGCTCTCCGAGCATTGGGATTGCGTCAATCTGAAACCAAGACAGACAAATTGGGCCAAGAGTATGTTGGAGGCCCAAACGGAGGATAAGCTTGATCTGTAGTCAGTTAGGCCGTTATAACGACTGCTAACTCAGCATCGTTTTCATCATCGCACTGAAAACCTGTAAAATAAAACAGAATCAGTTAGAGAGAGAAGAACGTGAAGAATCAGAGAGATTCATCTTGATCGAAAGGAATAGAGAGTCTTATCTCGCAAGGAATCACTATGGATACGTTGAAGAGGATCCTGAAGCTGCTTCTCTAGAGATATTGATTACCAGTTGGTGTATTTTCGGAGTGTATGATTCATACCAAGACTTTGTATCGATCAAGAGAGTTATAGTGAAAGCTTGAGAGTTCTGATCTCCCCCTAGACAGTAGGCAACAAAGTTTGGGTAAACAATCTCTGTGTTCTTTACGTTTATGATTGTTAATACTCAAAGCAAACTCAATCGAACCATAGATCACTAGTTAAGATCGGAATCTAGACTAGATCAAGAAGCAAATCGATCAACAGAAACGCTTTCTATACAGTTCGTTGTATAGATATTGAATGTTATATCTTATTAGTGTAGAGGAATGTACAATATATAGATCGATACACCTTGGAGAGAAAGGAAGAAGTTAATGGAGAATATACAGATTGACAAATATTGATCTATGTTATCTACGTTCCTTATCAAGCCCCCTTTAGCTGGAGGGACTTTTTGTTACTCCAAGCTTGATTCGTGTTTGCTGGAAATGTTGTCGTGAGAGAGGCTTGGTTTGAGCATCCGCAAGTTGATCATGTGTGGAGATATGGGAGACTCGGAGAACACCATTTTGTATTTGATTCCTGATGAAGTGATAGTCAAGAGAAATGTGCTTCATACGAGAATGGAAGACAAGGTTTGCACATAGATAAGTCGCACCAACATTGTTACAGAACACTACTGGAACCGCAGGTGGTTTGAAGCCAAGCTCTGTCAGTAATGACGTTATCCAATTGAACTCAGAGGTGATATTAGCCACTGCTCGGTACTCTGCTTCGGTAGAGGAATGTGCGGCGCCGCGTTGTCTCTTTGATGACCAGGATATGGGGTTTCTGCCAAGGTAAACCACATATGCATTTGTGGAGACATAATCATGTGTGCCGCCAGCCCAATCAGCATTAGAGAATCCATGTAATGTCATAGGTGAGTATGTCTTGAGAAAGAGTCCATGTGATGGTGTTCCTGCAAGATAGCGAAGAACTCTTTTTGCTCCTTGCCAATGTTCATCTGTGGGTTGATGCATGAATTGTGAGAGTCGATTCACAGCGTAAGTAATGTCGGGTCTTGTGAATGCAAGGTACTGCAAGCTGTCTACAACAGAGTGATACTGTCTCAGATCCTTGAGAGGAGTACCACTGTTGAGTGTCAGTTTAGGAGTAGAAGGCAGGGGTGTTGAAAGATGTTTGGCATCCGTCATGTTGTTTTTAGCGAGAAGGTCAAGGATGTATCGGCGTTGCATCAGATGGAGACCATTGTTGCTGCGTGTTGCTTCAATCCCAAGGAAATAATGAAGATCAGAAGGTTCTTTAATAGAGAAGCGGTCAACTAGAGAATGGAGAACCCTCGCAATGATACTCTTGTCGTTTCCTGTGACCAAAATATCGTCGACATAGACAAGTATATATGTCAATGATGTACCTTCACGGCGGATGAAAAGAGATGTATCTGCTGCCGAGTTCGTGAAACCGCCATGGAGAAGATGATGTTTTAACGATTGATACCAGGCACGGGGTGTATGTTTGAGACCATAGATCGGTTTGTTGAGACGACATACATAATCTGGTGTGTCTTTGTCAACAAAGCCTGGAGGCTGATACATGTAAACCTCTTCCATAATCTCTCCTTGTAAAAAGGCATTATTAACATCGAGTTGCTTGATCACCCAGTTCGTCTTCACCAAAATGTCTAGAACAATATGTATCGTGGTTGACTTAATCACAGGACTAAACATTTCCGCGTAGTCAATGCCATATCTCAGATTGAAACCACTAGCAACTAATCTGCCATTCTTGCGTTCTTCTTGTCCATTAGGGAGATAATTTGTCGTGAACAGCCATCTGCAAGACACCAAATTCTGAGTCGGATTTGGCGGAACAAGATCACAAGTTCTGTTATGTGTCATTGCATCAAACTCAGTAGAAGCTGCGTAACGCCAACCTTCATCTTTAAGAGCTTGATGGATTGTTCTTGGTTCTGTTTTGGGTGATTTCAGACGAGCTGCTATGAGAGACAAGTGTGAATGTGAAGACAGTAGTAAGCGCTCTGAGTTGTCGAGTAGCCAAGAAAGACGCACTGTTGGGAGCGATTGTCAAGCTTATGGTTTGTGTATTCTCAACCAAGGGTAGCATGAGCAGCCAAAGATGCATAGTCAATCATAGTTGGGTGCTTCACCAAAGAGCTTTTCGTAGGGCGATTTCAGAGAAAGTATCGGTGTTGGAAGCCTATTGATCGTGTAGACAGCAGCAGCGAAGGCATAAGGCCAGAACTCCTTTGGTACAGAGGATTTGGAGAGCATCGTCAAGCCCGTCTCAACAATGTGACGGTGTTTCCTCTCGGAGAGTCCATTTCTCAGGTGTGTGTGGAGGAGAGGTTAAATGAGAGATTCCATGAGCTGAAAGGTATGTCTTCATTGCCATAAACTCACCACCATTATCAGTAAGGAATGTTCCAATTCGGTGTTGGAATTGATTTTCAACTAGGCCTTTGAATGCAATGAACACTTCTTTAACATCGGATGTCTTTTTGATGGGATACATCCAGGTATAGCGGAAGTAATGATCCATGATGACCAGGTAATACTTAAAATTGTCTTTGGATAGTATAGGGGATGTCCAGAAGTCACTAAATAAGATTTGAAGGGGTGGGTTTAATTTGAGACTTGATTTTGAAAAAGGAAGTTTGTGGCTTTTGTTGATTAGACAATGAGAGCAAGGTAAAAGAGTTTTATTGAAAGAGGAAACTGGAAAATTGTATTGAGAGACAACAATGTTTAAAATAGATAGAGAGGGATGCCCTAGTCTTGAGAGCCAAGAGGTTAACGTTGTTTTGGGTGTTGGAGAAGAAAACATGGCAGTGGGTGGTGGTTTGGGGATTTTCCACTCATAGAGTTCATATCTAGTTTGGCCTTGGAGTAACAGGTCCCCCGTGCTGAGATCCTTCACCTGGAAAGAAGCAGGAAAAAATTCGACAGAAACTTGATTAGAGTTGCATAACCTATAAACTGATATAAGGTCTCTGTTGACATTAGGAATACATAGAACTTTATGTAAATCCAAAGCTCTAGTGTTAGAGGGTAAGAAGGAAGAACCCGTATGAGAAATAGGAAGGCTGGTACCATTGGCTATTATCACATTATCATTCCCAAGATAGGGTTGATGTAATGCCAGATTCTGCAGATCGGAGGTGAGATCATGCGTAGCACCACTGTCTAGGAACCAGTTGTCTAGCGCATAGGATGATCCAGCAGAAAGGTTGGCCTGTGGAGGCCAGGTTTTGAATGGATTGGATGGTGGTTGAGTAGAGGCTGGATGTGTGAGGAACTGAGTGCACCTCTTGGCGGAGTGACCTTGAACACCGCAGAGCTGGCACCTGCCAAGGTATGGTTTGGGAGATCGATTTTCTTGTCTTGGTTGTTGCTGGTAATTGTTGGGATTATTCCTGTAGTTGTTGTTGTTGTAGTGAGGTCGATTATTGTAAGTGTTGTTGGTACCTCTCTGTTGAGCCATGTTCGCAGTAGCAGGGATGGGAGATGATTGGTGATTGTTGGTGGTATATCATGACCCTCGATCTGATCCACAACGTTTTTGTTTTCTTCAGGAAGCCCTTCAAGGATCAGATCAATTTGATCTTCATGCTCGATTCCTTTGCCAAGAATGGCAAGCTGGTCCATACGAGTGATGTGACCTTGAAGGTAGACATCAATAGTTCCTTCTTCTGATTTTTGAGTTGCGTCTTCAGTTGCTTGATATGACATCTACTTGGCTTCGCATAGGTGGATGATAATGTGGTCCAGACTTGGTATGCAGTGGTGGAACGAGAGACGATAGGCTGGACAGTGACGGAGAGAGCATCGATCAAGGCACTGTAAATGAGTTGATCTTGGTGTTTCCACAAGGTATAGGCTGGATTGATAGAGATTTCTCCATCAACAGTGAGAGTTTCAGAGGATGTGGTTAGGGAGCCATCAAGATGACCTACCAAACTGTAGCCATCAAGCAAGGCACGGACTTGGAGGCTCCACATCAGGTAATTGGTTGTTGTGAGCTTAGATACATTAGACATGTTGATGTTGAGAAGATTTTGGGTGGGAGTTTGAGTGGTGATAGTTTCAACATGGGTGGTATTGTTTGATTCAGATATGGCGGCTGGAGAAAAAGAAGGGGTTTTAGGTTGCTAGGTATCGTTATTGCTCTAATACCATATAGATATTAAATGTCATATCTTATTAGTGTAGAGGAATGTACAATATATAGATTGATACAACTTGGAGAGAAAAGAAGAAGTTAATGGAGAATATATAGATTGACAAATATTGATCTATGCTATCTACTTTCCTTATCACGTTATACTTGTGAGGATCCTTGTATGTTGACAATTAGAACTATATATTTTTCAGGTTACAAAAACACTGAAAGTCTTTTTCTCTGCGTCAATAAAATTGTTGGTGGTTTGATCATGGTTTTTTGGAGATGGATTACATCCCTCTAACAAGTCCCGTCGAATAATAGAATATGTCCTAATTAAGTATAGTCAGCTAGGGTTTATGCTGATTTAAAGAGAGAAAAGGCAAAGATGCCAAGTATATAAAGGAGAGGTTGAAGACTGAAGAGGACATTCACAAACACACACAATTCGGCACAAGATGTAGGGTTTAAATGATTCTCTTTGTTCTTGCCGAATTGTTTATATTTTAATACAAAATTGATCAAATCTCCTTGTAATAGTCTCTTGATCTCTTTAATAAACATCTTTCAAATATTTCACCATTGAATTCGTGCATAGTTCCAATACATGGAAAATTCATATTAAACAGTTGGTGTCGTCTGTGGGGAGTTAGAAGCAACACCAAAATTAGATCAACATGACCATTAATAATGTAACGACACATGGTAAAACCTGTCTGCAACGAATGTAACCATAATGGAGATGATGAAGAACATAATTGATCATCTTACAAGAGGCTAATAAAACAACAAATGGATCTCTCTGCCATCAACGTTGTCGTCACACCACTCGCTGCCGATGAAAAAGATCTTGATACAATAAGTAGGAAGCTCTTTCATTCTGAGAACCATATGACTCATGGATCCATCCAAGCAAAAACCATAAAATCGCCAACCTCTAGAGATTAATGCAAAACATTAACTCAAAGATCCATAAAGCAACAAGTTCAGTTCCTGAGATCGAACGCGTTCTTGCTGCAACCCTGAAACTTCCTTCACAATGAAGATCACCGACGTCAAGATTCATCAGATAGATAAGCTACATATCCTATCCTACTCATGTGACTTAGATTCTACAGATAATGTAATCATGTTCAACATAGCCATGGGACAAGCACACATTACCGACGAGGAGAAGGATGTTAGATACTGTCAGCTGTTCGTAGTAAGCCTTCATGGACCTACCCTGACCTTGTTCTCCAGATTGACCGAAGAGTCCACGCTAGCTTATGTGGTATTTCTACCAGCTTCTTGAAACATTATACTATGTTTACTCAGCAAGGAGTGTTAGCGTTAGCTCTAGAAAAGTACACTGAATAAATTCAAAGTTCCGAGACAACCTTTACTCACACAAGACCATAACACTACAAGACGTCCTTCATCGTGCTAACAGTTTCATCGCTGGAAGAGGATAGAGAAGACTTCCTTCTCAAACACAACGCGATGAAACAACTAGCAATGAAGTCAACAGACACTTATCAAGAACGGAGGCAATACTCTTACAACAAACTCAGATAAGAACAAGAATGCCTACTATGTCATCGGAAATGAGAAAATTGATTTAGCCGCTATAGCGCCGGACATACATGGGATGTTTGGGTGAATGAGGCAGATGGATCAGATCCTCAAGCATTTAACATTCCTTATGGAGCAATTTCCGAAGGATCAATTCTTAAGCATTCAACATTCCTCATGGAATAATTCCCCAAGGATCCGCTACTCAGTCTTTCGATGGTACCAAGTTATGTTACTATCACAAGGAGAAGGGACATGAAACCAAGGATTTCAACCACCTTCTAGAAGCGTTGATGGCAGCATTCGCCAATGGACAAGTAATTGTCGAACTGCCAAAGGCGAGATCTGCTAAGAACAAAAAGAGTTTGAGAAAAAGAAAGGATAAAAGGCATCAGAGGTCTCAAGAAAAGACACAAGAAAAATTCTTTGTAGAAGAAGAACAAGTCAAACTAGAAGAAGAACAAGTCAAACTTTGATATCGGGATGGCCGGATATCTATGGAGAAGAAGTGTCACATATCAACTAGCGTATCAGCACAATCATAGCAAGACTATCTTCATCCTCTGAAGAGGGTTCACAAACCCAAGATCTGCGTGACAAACTCAAAGGAACATCAAGTCAATTGATAGTAGTTCAGAAACATCCACCGATCTATGAACTGTAAATTACAAGCTCAGACGATCAGTCGATAACAATGTTGTATGAAAACTCGGCACGAATGATCGAAATGAAACGGTTATTAAACCTGAAACCTATGACCTTTGACGGAAAATTGATACGAAGAGTCAAGATAATGCTCTGTCTTACCTTAATGCAACTGACCTATGCTGAAAATTTGGCATGAAAGATCAGTATGTACCTAAGGAGACAGATTTAAGGGAAAATCTTAACCAATTAAAATCAGTAGGTCTGAGAAAACAACTCGATCAACGCAAGTAAAGATGACTGGAATAGCCAGACCCCCACTCCGGATAAATGTCATTAGAGGAGGATCATCACCATGAAAGAAATATGTCTGATCCGTGAAAAAATTCCAAACAAAAGCGACAACAGCAAAATAGTGGCCCAGAAAAACGGAGAATGACGCTCATGTCACTTTCTCCAAGGAGGATACCGATGATGTCGACACACCTCATAATGATCCTCTATTGGTAGAACTCACTATCGCCGACTGCAAAGTCACCAGTGTTATCATCGATACATGAAGTTAAGTTGACCTTATTTTTAGAGAAACCTTAGGAAAAATGGAATCAACCTTCTAAAAATGAAACGTTCGACTCGATCTCTCACCAGCTTCAATCGATCCTCCGAGAAAATTCTTTGTACAATCTGGTGGAACGTCTTCATCGGGGAAATAACAAAGATCATCAAGTTATCTGTCATCAGTACACCAGCTCCCTACAATGCGATCCTTATCACACTGTGGATTCACTCAATGTGTGTAATTCCCTACACCTACCATTAGAGATGGAAATTCACGTAACTGCCCGCGGGTCTGGCCCCGTAAGTCCTGCTGCGGGGCGGGATTGGTCACTGACACTCTAGACCCAAAATTTAGCAAGCTTCCAGGCTAGGGATTGTGCGGAACTGGGCCTTGTGCGGGATGGGCCTGAAATTGCTTGCTGGAAATTGAGGACCCACAACGCCATTTCGTCTATTTACCTCTTCACCTGAAAAACATGAGAGAATGTTAAACAATGGTGATTCAGAGGCGATCTTGCTCGAGACAACGGTTGGAGATCCGGTGATGGTGTTTGACATATGACAGTGGTTCTTGTGTCACCTATGTCTTCGATATGCACCATCGGAGGTTCACCAACAAAGGAAAAGAAGTTTGGATCACCAACAAATCTCGAATGGTGGTTCTTGTGCTTCAGCGACGGTGATTCAAGCTCCAATATTGCTTTTGGTGTTCTCTTTGTCTTCGATCTAGATCAAAGGACCTTCACCAAGAACATATTGAGCAAGCATGTACTTCGTTCTAACTCTTACTGTTGATTTAAAGTTAAGGGAAAAAATTCTCGGGTCTAACTCTTTGTTGTCAATTTCAAGCTTTCTAGTGAAAGAAGAACAAGATATGGGGTCTCTTTTGTCTCTTATCAGGCGCTTAACATGGAGCAGTCTTGTAAGTTTTTCTGTAAAATTTATCTCTTATCAAATAGCTTAACATCGAGAATATATGGGGTAGTTTAGTTTTTCTTATTTGTTCTCATCATGCCAGATTGTGTCTTAATGTTCTGTCTTCCTTGTAAAATATTTATATTCTTACTGATATACATTGAATTCATCATTGGTGCTTGTTTTTTAATGTTAGCGTAAACTAAAATAGCTTGGTTAAGCATGTTTGTAAGTCTTTGCTTCTGTTTAGTGAATTAAGTCTTAACTTATTTTTTATTCTTTTCTTTATAATGACATGTGATGAGTAATTTGTGAGCAAAGGAAGGACACGTTCCGATCTATATGATACATGCATGGTTCTACTGTTTCAATTGCTCTCTTTGTCTTTCAGCGATATTAATTACTATGTGGATGTTCCATTGGTATGTAACAAACAAGTTTCTAACACTGTTTCAGACTTATCATGCATTTTTTATTTTCTTGGCCATGTTTTTTAGGGATTTAAAGAACAAGGAATTCTAGAAGATAGACAGCAGCTACTTGTGAATATCACTGGAGCTTTTAAACTAGGTGTGCTCACAGCATTGGCGCGAGTAAATGGTGCGGGTAAAACAATGCTCATGGATGTTTTAGCTGGAAGAAAAACCGGTGGGACAAACGAAGGAGATGTGTACCTAAAGATGAGCTTGTTGTAGTATTACAAATCACTGAGCCATCTTAAAACAAGGTACGTCTCTTACATATGGTTGCTTGCTCTTGATCGTTTGGTCTGGTAGGACTTGAGTATGAGACTTGATATTTTAGTGTGATAGTTTAGATATTTCTTATAATGCTTGAGTCCCTGCCCAATGGGAAATAAGTAAATAATTAGTATAATTTTAAAAATTACATAAAAATACAAACAAAACCCTAAAACAATATTACTTAAGCCGAAAAAGCGACGCAGACTAAGATAATTCAAATTCTACTTCTAACGAGAAAGAGAGAAAGAGACGACAGAAGATATGAGTTCAAGTTTCGATCCCAATTTTGAGCCATTGAATACAATGGATTTAGAGACTCAGCAACTCCGTGGAGCTCTTTTAACAGCTGCTGAGGCTGATGATGGTTCATTTGATGGAGCTAAAAAAAGAGCAAGGAAGCAAAAGAAGGCTTATTGAAGTTGCTGATGATGAAGTTGTTGAAATCAGTCCTCCACCGACCCAAGCTACTAATATGCGCAAACAATCCACTTGCAGAACCGGGTGAGCCTTGAACTCCAAGAAACCCATGTTACAATCTACTTTATATGGTGGAATTGGATTGTCTTCAAAGGCGAGTAAAAGAAAAAACAAATTTGTTCAGTTTACCATCCGTGGGGGCAGAAAGAATTCTAGGCCGACACAAGGCAATGGTAAGAAGAATTCAGTCTATGCCGAGTCAAGCCAACCACAAAAGAAAAAAATTCAAGATGAGCAGCTTGATTTGGAAGGTAAATAAGAAGAAGACGAAATGGATAATCAGAAAGAGGGCATGTATTCGTCTTATGTATGGATTGTTTTTTCTAAGATTCGAAAACCCAATGGTGAGGATAAAGCTAAATGCAATCATTGTAAGAATGAGTATGCATGGAGCTCTCACTCGCACGTAACAACTGGTTTGAGAAGGCATCGTGATATATGCAAACTTTATCCAAGGAATCTCCGAACCAAAAAACTCGATTCTGAAGCCAAATTTGTAAGTGCCAAGTATGATCATGTTGTGTTCAGGCAACTGGTAATCAAGACTATAATTCAGCATGACCTACCTTACTCTTACATTGAGTATGAGAAAGTCAGAGAGACTTGGAAGTACTTGAATGATGATGTCATATTCATTTGTCGTAACACAACTAGAGCAGATGTCTATCGTTTTTATGAAAATGAGAGAGAGACATTGAAGAGGGGATTGACTAGTATTCTTGGAAGAGTAAGCTTCACTTTTGATTGATGGTCATCATTGAAACGTGAGGGTTATATGTGTGTGACAACACATTACATTGACTAGAAATGGAAGATGAATAATAAAATACTAACGTTTTGTGCTCTCCCACTGCCTCGTACAGGCATAAATGTTGCAATGAAGCTTCTTGAATCAGTGGAAGAGTGGGGACTAGAAAAAAAATGTTCTCTCTCACATTAGATAATGCTACAAGTAATGATTCGATGCAAAATATTGTGGAATCTCAGCTGCATTTGAGCAATGATTTGTTGTGTGGAGGTGAGTTTTTTCATGTCAGATGTGCAGCTCACATACTTAATCTTACTGTGCAAAATGGCTTGAAGGTTATTAAAGACTCTTTTCACAGAGTTAGAGAGAGTGTTAAGTATGTAACAGCATCAGAGACGTGTGAGATGATGTTTGGAAAATGTCTGGATGCTAGTATAAAGGGGAATGTTGGTTTGATAATGGATGTGCAGACAGGTGAAATTCAACATTCTATATGCTTGAAAGAGCCATTTAAGTACCGTGAAGCGATTGTTAATTTGAAGATATATGATAGGAGAAAGTATAAGTTCTTGCCTACATCTGAGGAATGGAGCAGAAATGCGAATATATGTGGTTTTTGAGCCTTTTGCTAAGATTACTACTTTGATGTCAGGTTCGAAATACCCTACATCGAACTTATATTTCTATCAGGTATGGAAGATCCATAATTGGATCCAGGTAAATGAGGAAAGGGATGATGAGATTGTCTGAAACATGGTGATACTGATGAAAGAGAAATTCAATAAGTATTGGGAAGAAGTTAGCTTTTCGCAATGACAATTGTCTTTGAACCACGCCTGAAGCTTGCAGTTGTATAATATTGTTTAGGGAGGCTTGACATGAGTACACGTAATGCAAAAATCAAGAACTTGCGTCTGAAGCTGGAAACTTTGTTTAAATCATACGACAAAAAATCAAAGTCAACCTCACCTTCTACAGAGCCTCGTGAGATAGATCAATAAAATGTTTGTGGAGCCGAAAGGAACGTTTGAGAACTATGTTGTAAGTCTCACGTTCTGTTTTTTAAATTAATTATAAAACTTAAGGAAATCGTTTTTAGTTTTTTCTTAAACATTACAGGTTTTTTTGCATTTCACAAAGTTAGTGTGGCTAGGAGTGGAAAGACAGCTCTCCAAGCTTATCTTGATGAACCTACGCTAGTATGGATAGCTTTGAAAGCTTGGATATTCTCCAGTGGTGAAAAGATCATACTCATACGTATGGCGATTTGCCAGCAATGACTTGTGATCTACTTAGCATTCCAATCACAACAGTGACTTCAGAATCCTCTTTTAGCATCGGTTCGTAAGTTATGAACAAATACAAGATTTGTCTACTTCCAAAAAGTGTGCAAGCTTTGATATGTAGTAGGAATTGGCTAAAGAAATTTGAAGCTTATGAGCAAGGTAAATTATTCATTATCATATATTTTAGGGTACATGTTCTTTAAACCTAATTACTTCAAATTTTTATATTTTCAAAAGATGAAATGGATGGTTGAGAAGAGACAGTACCATCGTTCGAATCCATTGTCAATGATGAAGTTGAAGAAGAAGAAACTTCATTTTTATTTTGATTTGGTGTTTTGATTTTATTTACATTATGGATTTCGTGTGCGTTTTTTTTTCTTTGTCGGGTTTCGTCTAGTGGGTTTTCTGATAAGGTGTTTAATGAGACCATATTGCTGGATTTGCTTATTTTCATTTACATTAGCATTTGATTACTTGGATTTGCCATTGTTACTCAAAAACACTTCAAACTCGTTTAACATATAGCTAAAATTGCTTCATAAACTTAATACTCATCTAGTCAGTTAGCATTTGAAGAAATATATAGCTAAAATTGCTTCATAAACTTAATACTCATTTACACTATTGTGCCATATGTCGTGAGAATCATGAACTATATAATGTTTTAATGTTGTTGTTGTGTGTTAAGTAGATTATCAACTAGTGCTAAGAAGTAATAGCGATTGTTGTTGTGTCATGGGTTGAGCATCATTGTGTTTAACTGATTCATAGAAGGACTTTTGTTGTGTTCTCGTCTCTGTTGGCCTCTTCTTCTTGCAGGTGAAGCGCAGGTGTTGATGAAGATCGGAGCTCCCCAGGACTATACCACCAAGGCTTGTGCAAGTCGCGGGTCAGAATTGGACAGCCCTTCTAGGGACCGCATCCCGCGCAGACTTGTACCGCAAAGACGCGCATTGAACGTGTACTGCGACGGGGCGGAACTAGATGGGGCAGTATAATCCAATTGCCAACACTACCTACCATCAATGTTTTAATTTCGGAAGGATAATCGCATTTAAATGAGATCAGAAAGCTAATAGAAACCTCATAATTACCAAAATGAAACTGCAGAAAGTAGCTTTCCTTGTCAAGCCCGTTGTCAAGTCAATCAGAAAATATCTACCCACATAAAAATAGCGACATTTTTTATTACATGGCATTTCGTGGACTTTTTTGAATTTTACACAAAAATATGTGGAAAATTTATAACTATAACCGAGAAGTTTGTACTGCTATTGCTAGTCTCATTGTCCGTTTGAATAATTATGAGATTGTAAAAAAAATTTGTCTTACATAACGTCAACAAAGGATCTATGCAGAGTCCTCCTTTCTTCAATTCTTATTTCTTGGCTTATATATGATTATATATTTCACATGATGATGTCAAACTTTTTCATTTACAGTCATCCAAGGATGAAGCTACTTTTGCAAGGCAAATCTGATTTGACCACAAAGCAAGAAGCTATTATTTCATAACGTACAGATAAAACGCTTAAGCAAACCAGTCTTCAAAAGATACTAAAGCATAGAAAATCACACATTTGAAATGGATCATGCAAAAAAACAGAACTTCTAATTATGCAGACCAATTACTTAGCTCAAGATTTTTTTTTCATCAAACGATCATTCTATTTCTCAAGCTTGAGGTGGTCTGGGAAGCCAGACCGGAATAGAAAAATCAACAAAACGAATACTTCTATGAAAAGAGCGAACATTCCTAGCTAGTGCATCCGCTGTTCCATTTTGTGTCCTCAGGATATGGCATATCTCAAAGCCTGGGAAGCAAATCAGTAGCGTCTGTATCGCCTCCAGTTCTGTTGCAAAGCTCAGCCATTTTTGCGGTTCCGCTACCATTGCGATAATGTCTTTACAATCAGTGCCAAATCGCTGACAGGACGAATGTTGGAGCATACATTTCATTGCCCATCTAAGAGCCTCCAACTCCGAATGAAGGGCCGTCTCTCTATTTCCTAGATTTCGCATCCCCATAAGTTCAATTTTCCCAGTGAATGTCTTCCACACCCAACCGCATCCGCTGTACTGATCAGTGGCAGTCCAAGAACCATCCACCATACAGATATTTTCAAGACATAAGGTCTGAACTGTTTCGCCCTGGACGTTTGTGGATTCTGATTGATCACCTCGTTAGCATTGAACCACGCGAGACATTCGCTTTCTGCATATCAAACTAGCTCCATTAAATCTCTATCAATTCCCCTAAATAGTTTATCATTCCGAGCCTTGCATATATACCAGATAATCCATGGAAAAGGATCCCTATGTGAATCATGTCCAGCGAGCTCGTTCTTTCTCCAGAAAAGGTAATCCATATTAGAAAACATACTCGACACCGGAAAAATGTTTTGTCCAGAAGGCGTCGAAGATAGAGCCCATACTTGTAATGCATGAGGGCACTCAAATATAGCATGGGTAACTGATTCCTCCGACTCCCCACATCGCGGACAGTAATTATCACATCTCAAATTTCTATAGCTTAAATTCTTTGTGACTGCCACATGTCTTGTTATCAATTGCCATATAAGATGACGCATCTTTGGGGGTGCATTGACTTTCCAGGCAAAGGCCTGAAGTGCAATAATACTAGGCTCTAGGTTCCCACTCTCCACATCTTCCCTCAAAAAATTCCGAGCTACCCAGTAACCTAATTTAACCGTGTATTGGCCATTCTTCGTATAGCTCCAGCAGAAAGAGTCTCTGTGATTCATCGTACTTATAGCTAGAATCCTGATAAGGGAGATGTCTTCCGAGTTAACATAGTTTGTCAACAACTCAATGTCCCACTCCTTTGATTCCTGGTTTATCAGATCACTAACTCTCATATTTGGGTGGAGGGCTGGAGCAGACGGGAGTGCCGCCCTAGCTGGTATCATCGGGATCCAAGGATCCTCCCATACCTTGGTTTCGTGTCCAGAATGAATCTTTTGTCTAATGCCTAATAGTAGTAGCTTTCTCGCAGCTGAAATACTATTCCAGACATAAGATGGACAATTAGCTGACACTGCACGCAACGGCGAACTCATCTGGTAATATCTCCCCCTAAGTACCCTAGCCACTAGAGTCTCTAGGAATTGGACTAGTCTCCATAATTGTTTCGCTAATAGAGCCAGATTAAATTCGTGTATCATACGAAATCCCATACCACCTTCACTTCGGGGTTTGCAAAGTTTTTCTCATTTTGCCCAGTAAATCTCTCTTTTGGGTGGATTCGAACTCCACCAAAACTGTGCAATGGCACTAGCAATTTTTTCACACATCTCCAAGGGTAGTAAGAAAGTGGACATCACATATGTCGGGAGTGCTAATAATATAGATTTAATTAGCACCTCCTTCCCGCCTTTTGATAACCATTTGCCCGTCCAGCCATTATCTCTGTGCATCAATTTATCTTTAAGGAAAGCAAAAAATTTGCATTTGGAGCCACTAATATCTTCAGGTATTTCCAAGTAAGATCTCATTCCCCCCTCGTTTTGAATTCCAAGTTTGTCTTTAATTTGTTGCCTAGTATGAGTATTTATCTTCTTACCAAAGAGCAAGGAGGATTTCTCAAAGTTGATACACTGACCAGATCCTTCCCATATTTCCTGATCTCTTTCATTACTTCCTCACATTCACGGGGCTCCGCCTTGCAAAAGAAAAAGCTATCATCAGCAAAGAGAAAGTGGGATACCGAGGGACATGCGCGTGTTACTCGCATCCCCGTTATCTTCCCTTGATTCTCAGCATGATTAAGAAGGCTAACGAGCGCTTCCATGCATAAGATAAAGATGAAAGGAGACAAAGGATCTCCTTGTCGTAGGCCTCTGCCCGGGACAATGTTTCCTCTTGATTGTCCATTTAAGTGTACTTTATACCTCACCGAAGTTATGCAACGCATGATCCAGCCAATCCAGGCTTCCAAAAACCCCATCTTCTGCATAATTGCCTGGATAAAAGGCTATTCCATACGATCATATGCCTTACTCATGTTCGTCTTAATGGCCATCCTCTTATTCTGTCCATTCTGTTTGGTTCGCAGCGCATGAAACATCTCTTGTACAATCATGACATTATCAGAGATTTGTCTTCCAGCCACAAAAGCCGATTGTGTTTTAGAGATTAGACCCGGTAGAATTTTTTTTAATCTCTGGCATAAGACCTTAAATATTATCTTGTAGCTAACATTGCAAAGATTAATAGGCCTAAAAACTTGGCCAGTTCATTCGGCTTATCCACCTTAAGGATAAGGTATATATTTGTATCATTCAGTCCAATAGACAAGTCCAATAGACATTGTTCCTTCAAGAGTTTAATGGCTTTTAAAAGTGTCTATAAAATAAATAAAAAACGCCAATCTAAAAAATTATCTTATCCCATGAAGCACTCTTGTTAATATGTGGCACGTAATTGAATTTTGGTAGAGGTAATTGAGAGAAACTAATTCAAATTACTTAACCCGCCGGTCTAAATATTCTCAAATCATAACATGACTTAAACGATACTTGATGAAACCAAAATTGATTACTTAATGAAAATATAAACCAAACTATGAAACTATAATCATTAACCATAAACACAGATTCTATTAAAAGTAATACTATATGAGAAGCCATATGAATAAGTTTCTGGTTTTGGAATAATGCTACAGTGCGACCTCCCAAAATTTCTCTAACTCAAAAGCAAAAGTATCCACATCCTCATTTGACATTCTTTTTATAAGTTATCTGCATATGTAAAATATCAAAATAAATCATACCAAAAGATTAATGATGTATGAAACTGTTTTTTTTTTGTTTGACTAAAATTTGAAACTGTTATTTTGTTTCCATGATATCTTCTTGGAAAAGTTTTACATCAGATGGTTATACACAAACTAGCTAAGAAACTTATGGAACCTTCTTGTCAACTAAGTTAGTCGTAAACCATGCTAAAACAATTGGGTATGAAATTTTAGGTAGCTGATTATGAACCTGTCGGATATCGTTTTGAGGTGATACTCCAGTTGCTAAAGAAGCTTTCAGAACAAGATCATAACCTTAAGTCCTTTAGATACTCAGGTGCTGACCATAGTAATTAAGTGGTGTATATATAACAAAATTATAACAAAAATGGTCCAAAGTATTAGCTTTGTCTCACTTATGAGTACACATATGAAAAATCTTTAACTTTGAATCTGAATTCGAGTTTATATATATTTACTTGTCAATCATAGACAACATTTTACAATTCATCAGAAGAATAAAAAACTAATGATCACAGTTAAAAAAAAAAATCTTTTAAATAAAATCATCAAGAAATAAAGTTAGATAATATTGATAAAGGAACGACACAAAGTCCTCTCTTCTTCAATTCCACAGAGAAGAATTCTTCATTTATGACTTCATCTATCTTCCATCCTGTGTTTCTTGCAACACAATGTTTCTTGAATGATACCTCGGATGTAACTTTTGCATTATCTTCACCACCATCCAACACATGAAACCCCTGAATAAACACCAAAAAATGTTAAGAACTTAACAAAAAGAAAAGATCAATTCCACAAATTAAGATACACTCATATGTATCTAACCTTAGTTTTATTAGAAGGAGAAGAAGCTGTGTCTTCTTCTTCGTCTTCATCTCCTTCTTCTTCTTCTTTGTGTTGATGGATGATACGTCTCTTTTTAGGGTTTGTATTAATGATATTAGCCTTTCGACGAGCAACATTATTTATCTTTGTGTTGTGGACAGGAGATGTAGCGTCTGAGATCATTGATGAATCATTATCGTAGTAGTGACTCATTTCTTCGACCATTTCATCTTCATGATCAATGTCTTCAAAGTAGATTAGCCAACTACTCTCCTCTTTTTGATCTTCTTCTTCGTGTATCGTTTTGATTTGGCGATTAGAGAATACTCCTTGTCTCACGCAGTTGTTTACGGAGTTCTCCATTCAAGTGTTGGGGGTATGTAAAAGAAAGATGTGTATGCAAACTGAGACTTTGTTTCAAAGATGTGTATCGTTTTGATATGGTGATTAGAGAATACTCTTTGTATGATTTTGTTATGAGCCAGGGTCTCATTTATATAGGGAAGGATAAAGTGAGAAGGAGATCATGGAAGGTGTAGGTGTGGCACATTTTGGTCCGTTTGTCAGTTTTTTGTTTTTAATTCTTCAATTTAGTTTTTAATAGTATTTCTGTTTATTTTTTAATATCAACTAGTGTTGGATCTTTGCTATGTACTTTTTTCAATTCAAAGAGAAAATGGGTGGCAAGAGATGTGCTTGCGTTTATATGTGAAAGTATTTATCCTTTATAAAGTCTTAAAAGCATTATTTTTCAAGTAGTTTTTTACAAATTGAATATGCAGAACGAAAACAAACAAAATTTACACAAATTTTCAATTTGAATTTCACTTAGCATTTACATTTTTTGTAAATAATATGGAAAATGCTAACATTAAATTTAATCTAAAAGCAAAAAAAAAACTCCCATATCAGAATATTTAAAATTATATATCTGAATAGTTTGTTTTTTTGATGTACAAGAAAAAGGAAATGAGGGAAAGTGGTGTACCTTCTTGTGGGTTAGTGGATAATGTGATTGTGCACGTTTCACAAAGTCTATTTGGTCTCTAAGTGAGTTTGCTAAATCTTAGAGAAACAAACATATAATATGAATATTTCAGTTATAAAAGAAATACATATATACTAAGCTTTTTTTTTTTTTTTTTGTTTAACCTTGGGGGTATCCCAGCCTTCGGCCAGACTAATCCCCAAAGGGGTGGTGCGCTCCGCGGATGGAGCCTCACTCCGGGTATTCAAATGGGCTTTACCAACACAGCCCATATCCGCGTTTGGTGAGCAGAAATGGCAGTTCGCCTCAAGAGAATCGAACCCGCGGACATGACAACTGGCCAACAGGGTTCTTTCCAACTGAGCTACCTCAGCCGCTCACATATATACTAAGCTAGTACGCCGTGACATTAATTTCACTCATCGGGATTGAGATTTTCTGAGAATATTAAAATGGGTAACATGGTCATACCGATGGTGAAAATCTATGGATAGGTCTCTTCTCTCTTTAAATAATTTATCATGTTTTAGTCAATTTCATTTATCAATTTACTGTTGAGTTTATTTTAGTTGTAATCGTTTTAGCCCATCAAATTATTAGTTTAATATAATAAATTGTTATTCAAAAAAAAGACAACCGAAACATCATAGTCTAACTAGATCTATATCACATTTTTTACATAATGAATTTCTTTTTTTTTTCGAATGATCCATATACCAATCTTTATGTATATGTGCACAAAATATATATGTATATATAACCAGATATACTACATCAGAACTTTATTAATCATGTTACCTTTTCTGGTTAAGTACTTCTAATAAAATTTTATATGGATGATTCAAATAGCTTTTATATATTAAGAATCCACTGTTTTAATACAATAACTAGCTTCGACTTGAACGAATCACTATTATAGACTATTCGGAATGATTGAACTATTATGACAACATGCTTTCTTAATTTATCTTGAAGAGTTTTAATAATATAAACAATTTTTTGAAATGGTTATCATACATATAAGAATGGATAAATTAATTTAAAGTAAGATTGTATGCTGTTTGGTTATTAGAAACATTCTAAGTTTGTAAATTGTTAGAAACCATTCGAGTAAAATAATGTAATCATTGAAATATGTTTATTTAGTTTTGTCGGTATAATTTTATCTACCATATATAAACACACATATTTTTAAATGATAAGTAAAACAATTCTTTGGATAATTATCATACGATAAGTAGTAATGAATATTTCCTAGTGGCAACCACATATTAACATCAACTTTTCACTATGACGAAATCCAATCTAGGTCAAATTTTCGACACCTTAATGTTATTACGCATCCTATAACGTCACACATTTTATACGTCACTACATTTACTAAGAAGAATGTGAGCATAAGATAAATTTTATTTTAATATTTCTTGAAAAGTGATATTGACAACCCAATTCAGATAGGTGTTTACATCGAACATGCTGTTTTAACCCAACACACTCTTAAATAAAATAAAATTTGCCCTGCCGGATTCAAAAGGCTCAAGTAGCGTGGACCAACTATATTATAAAAACTATGGGTTAAGTATATATATGTCGCTTTTTGTTAATCTGGCCTTAACCACACTATTATCTTCATCACGTTTCGTTCATTTTGCGTGTTTTGAACTAATTTTCGCCTGCTTGCCACGTTATAAACCACATTCTCGTTGAATCTTTATTACCACTTCCCCACGAATTACATGTCTTAATCATTGACCATGTTTATTTATTACAAGAAGTATAAGAACCAAGTACTTTGCCGTCTCTTAAAATCATTTGATTCTGAGATTTGTTTCACACACATGTCATCTAGTCTCTTCTGTTGAATGTCAAACCCACTATTTGGACGGTAATGGGAATGGGTGATGAGCAAAGTCAAGAATGGAGGGCTTGGTCATTTTGTCTACACCAACTTCTTACCAACCCTCTTAAAATTTTCTTATAAATACCTTGGTTGCTCATTGTTGCAAATCATCCCAAAATCAACAATCCTTCTAGCTCATTAAGAAGATTGTTGTATCTTTCTCTCTTTGTAATTCACTTTGATCATAATAGTGAATATTCTGATTGTGTCCGAGGAAGTAGGCAAATTTGGTCGAACCTCGTTAAATCTCTGGTGTTCTTTATTTTCAATAGCTTATATAGTTGAGTGATTATATTGTGCTAAGAAATTACCGATATTGTAATTTTCTAGTACAATATTACGCTCGCTATAACAAACGCTTCCGCATCAATTGGTATCAGAGCTAGTTATTCTGAGTATGCTCTGTGGTTGCAGTTTAATATGAACTTCCACATCAGAAAAGATATCTTAGCAGTTTGAAGCTATTGAAAATTTGTAGTTCGGGATGGAGACCAGCAAAGAGAGTTCCGCATCAGCCAAAATTTCATCACCTTCTGTTTGGGCGAGACCTCCTGTGGCGAATGCAAAATTGGTGGTAGAAATTTTTGATGGCACCGGACATTTTGGAATGTGGCAAAGTGAGGTCTTAGACGCTTTGTTTCAGCAAGGTCTAGACACCGCTATCGAAGAAGAAAAACCAGAAGAAATAGAAGAGAAAGATTGGAAGACGATGAATAGATTGGCCTGTGGAACAATTCGGTCATGTCTCTCCAGAGAACAGAGATATGCATTCTCGAAGGAAACCTCTGCACGTACATTGTGGATGGCGTTAGAAGAAAAGTTCTTGAAGAAGAATAGTCAAAATAAACTTCACATGAAGAAGAGACTATTTCGCTTCACTTACTCCCCTGGCACTACTATGAATGCTCACATCACCAGCTTCAATCAGCTGGTCACTGACCTACTGAATATGGATGAGAGTTTCAAAGATGAAGATTTAGCTTTGATGTTGTTGGCATCACTTCCTGAAGAGTTCGAGTTTCTGGAAACAACTCTACTTCATGGGAAGGCGGAAGTAAATCTAAGTGAAGTATGTGCGGCCTTATATAGCTATGAATTAAGGAGGAAAGACAAGCAAGAAGGCTCAAGTGGAGAATCTGAAGCTTTGATGGCAAGAGGCCGTCCACAACATTGGAAAGCTGGAAAGAAAGGGAGATCGAAGTCGAGACCAGGCAAAGATGAATGTGCATTTTGCCGAGAGAAAGGACATTGGAAGAAAGATTGCCCAAAGTTGAAAAACAAGGCCAAACCTGATAAAGGGAAGTCCATAGCGGAGACAAACGTAGCTGACTGTGAAGATTCAGAGTATTCACTAGCTACTTCATCAACGGGCTCTCTTGGAGTATGGATATTAGATTCAGGTTGCAGCTATCATATGTGTCCTCATCGGGATTGGTTCCTTGATCTGAAGAAGGTTGCAGGTGGTGTCATATACACTGCAGATGATACGGCCCTTACCACGTTGGGGATTGGTTCAATTCGTTTGAAAAATCAAGATGGATCAATCTTTACCTTAACTGGTGTTCGCTATGTACCGAAACTGACGAAAAATCCCATTTCTGTGGGAATCCTAGAATCAAAGGGATTTGAAGTGAGATCGAAGGATGGTGTTATGAAGATCATCTCTGGTGCACGTGTGGTATTGAAGGGTACTCGACAGAAGAACAACTTGTATTACTATCTTGGTAATACTGAAGTTGGCGTAGCAGCAACAACTTCTAGTGGTGATCAAAGTCCCGAAGCATTCAATTTATGGCATATGCGATTGGGACATGCTGGAGAAAAATCCTTGAATTCACTCATTAGTCAAGGATTACTGAAAGGAGTGCAGACCTACAAGTTAGACTTTTGTGAACATTGTACAAAAGGAAAGCAGACAAGGGTGAAATTCGGAACAGCAATCCATAAGACTGAAGGCATAATGGATTATGTTCACTCAGATGTATGGGGTCCTTCCAAAACAAGCTGTTTAGGAGGGAAACACTACTATTTCACCTTTGTGGATGATTACTCACGTAGAGTATGGGTGTACGCGATGAAGAAGAAAGATGAAGTGTTTGAAGTCTTTGTCAAATGGAAGAAAATGATGGAAACTCAAACAAACAAAAAGATCAAATGTCTTCGGACAGATAATGGCGGAGAATACAAAAATCATTCATTTTCAAAATTATGTGAAGACGAAGGCATCAAAAGACACTTCACCGTCAGGTCTACATCGCAGCAGAATGGGGTGGCAGAACGCATGAATCGAACATTGCTGGAGAAAGTTCGATGTATGTTATCCAATGCTGGATTGGGTAAAGAGTTTTGGGCTGAGGCTGTTACATATGCGTGTCATCTCATTAATCGATTACCGTCAGCGGCTATTGATGGTAAAACACCATTTGAGAAATGGTATGGGAAACCTGCAACTGATTATGAGTCTTTGCATGTATTTGGTTCCACTGTATACTACCATGTGAAGGAGTCGAAGTTGGATCCAAGAGCAAAGAAAGCAGTCTTCATGGGGATAAGTTCCGGCATAAAAGGTTATCGTTTATGGTGTCCGGAAACGAAGAAGATAATTTTCAGTAGAGATGTCACCTTTGATGAATCTACTATGCTGAAGAAGGAGAACATGAAGAAACCAGATGGAAATTCAAAACAGGTGGAGTTTGATACAATGATGATTCCAGCAGATGAATATGATTCTTCTATGCCCGAAGAAGAATTAGAAGAAGAAGATAAAGAAGAAGTTCAAGCCCAAGAACTTCCTCAGCAATTTGAACCAATTGCAAGAAGAAAGCCACGAAGAACAATAAAGAAGCCTGCTCGTTTTGATGATATGGTGGCTTACGCACTTCCAATTATAGATGAAGGTATTCCCACTACATTCACTGAAGCAATTCACAGTTTAGATGAAGAAAATTGGAGAATAGCCATGGATTAAGAAATGCAGTCACTTCACAAGAATGAAACATGGAGATTGACTAGTCTACCGAAGGGAAAGAAGGCAATTGGGTGCAAATGGGTGTATGCAATAAAAGAAGGAATTCCTGAAAAAAATGATGTCCGCTACAAAGCAAGATTGGTGGTCAAAGGCTACGCACAGAAAGAGGGTATTGATTATAATGAAGTATTTTCTCCAGTTGTGAAACATTCCTCTATACGAATGGTGTTGGCTTTGGTAGCGCAATTGGATTTGGATCTAATCCAAATGGATGTAAAAACTGCATTTTTACATGGAGACCTAAAAGAGGAGATCTACATGACTCAGCCAGACGGGTTCAAAGTTGCTGGAAAAGAAGACCTAGTATGCAAACTTGAAAAATCGCTATACGGCTTGAAGCAATCACCGAGACAATGGTACAAGCGATTTGACAAGTTTATGATGCGGCTGAAATACACCAGAAGCAAATATGATAATTGTGTGTATTTTCGCAAGCTATCAGATGGATCCTTTATTTATCTTCTACTATATGTAGATGATATGTTGATTGCTTCCAAGAGTCAGACGGAAATTGAGAAGCTGAAGACTCAATTGAAAGGGGAGTTTGAAATGAAGGATCTTGGTGAAGCTAAGAAGATTCTTGGTATGGAGATCACACGAGATAGAGAGCTGAAGAAGCTAAGCTTGACGCAGAAGGGATTTTTGAAGAAGGTACTAAAGCGTTTTGGCATGAATGAAAATTCAAAACCAGTTAGTACTCCACTCGCTCCTCATTTCAAGCTTGATGCCTCTATGTCACCAAAGAATGATGATGATCGAAAATACATGTTGAAAGTGCCATATGCCAATGCGGTTGGCAGCTTGATGTACGCTATGGTGTGTACGAGGCCGGACATTTCACAAGCAGTTGGAGTAGTGAGCAGGTATATGCATGATCCAGGAGAAGGGCATTGGAAAGCTGTGAAATGGATTCTACGGTACATTCAAAAGACTGTAGATGTCGGATTGATATTCAAGCAAGATAATAACCAGTTCGTCACTGGATATTGTGACTCGGATTTTGCGGGAGATCTGGACAAACGTCGATCAACCACTGGTTACATATTTACTCTTGCAAAAGCACCAATTAGTTGGAAGTCTACTTTACAATCAACGGTTGCTCTATCTACGACAGAAGCAGAGTACATGGCGATCACAGAAGCTGTAAAGGAAGCAATTTGGCTTCAAGGATTGCTTGGTGAACTAGGAATCACACAGAAGTATGTTAATGTATTTTGTGACAGTCAAAGTGCTATTCAACTAGCAAAGAATCAAGTATATCATGCAAGGATGAAGCACATCGACGTTCGACACCACTTTGTAAGAGAGATTATAGAAGAAGGTGGAGTTAGAATTCAGAAAATTCACACTTCTGAAAACCCGGCTGATATGATGACAAAGGTGGTGACTGTAATCAAGTTCCAGCATTGCTTGAACTTGACCAATGTTGTCAAAGCTTAAAGTTATTTTGAAGACACGATCAGAATTTGAGCGAGAGAAGATATAAGAAGTAGGGTTTGCCAAGGTGGAGATTTGTTGAATGTCAAACCCACTATTTGGACGGCAATGGGAATGGGTGATGAGCAAAGTGAAGAATGGAGGGCTTGGTCATTTTGTCTACACCAACTTCTTACCAACCCTCTTAAAATTTTCCTATAAATACCTTGGTTGCTCATTGTTGCAAATCATCCCAAAATCAACAATCCTTCTAGCTCATTAAGAAGATTGTTGTATCTTTCTCTCTTTGTAATTCACTTTGATCATAATAGTGAATATTCTGATTGTGTCCGAGGAAGTAGGCAAATTTGGCCGAACCTCGTTAAATCTCTGGTGTTCTTTATTTTCAATAGCTTATATAGTTGAGTGATTATATTGTGCTAAGAAATTACCGATATTGTAATTTTCTAGTACAATATTACGCTCGCTATAACAAACGCTTCCGCATTATCTTCTAGTTCGTTCATCAAAGTTAATAATTCAGTTTCTCAGAACTGAATTTCTTCTTCTTCTTTAAAAAGGAATAATAGTTTACAAAAAGAAGGAATAATACTTTTAGATTTAAGAGTAAAATAAATCTAAAATAAAAGTATGCATGTTCGTAAATCAATATAAGATATTATGTAGTACTCTAAATTTTATTTTAAAAAATGCAGTATTTTACGCAGTAGAAATTACATGACCAAAACTTTGTGGAGATAAAATTAAACAACAGTTATTATAAGATTCTCGAATTTTGTTTGGTAGACAAATTATTTGAAATATCAATGATTCGTCGACTGATGTATTTTATTTTGTTGTCAACATGGTCGACTGATAAGTTCTAAAAAACGTCGTCGACAGATGTATTTTAGCTTCTCTCTTCTCACTTTGTGCTTGCGCAATATCTTTCGTCAGATTAGTTTGCTTACGTCATATATTTGCACTCCTAATTTTTTGAAAAGAAAACCTTTTAAAATTTTAATTTTCACTTGTTTTTATAAAAGAAATTTTTTTAAAGGAATGTGTAGTAATTTGTCGATTTTATTTTTTATTTTTAGCTTTTACTGAAAAGAGTGATATATATATATATATATACGAGTGTGTGTTTGTTCACAGAGTAAAATACTAAAACCAAAAAGGTGGAATAACTGGGTAC
>CAJHQP010003866.1:0-61602 GCA_905132765.1 Moricandia arvensis | reverse complement strand
GCCAAAAGGCATCACCTTATAGCAATAGGTTCCTCGATTTTCATGAATGTCGTCTTCTTGCGGTCATCAGGGTGCATGGCGATCTGATTATAACCAGAGCAGACATCCATGAATGTCAGCAACTCGTTTCCCGCCGTAGGACTCGCCGTTCTTCTTTTTAACAACCACCAGGTTGGCCAACCACTCCGGGTATCATACTATCGTGATAGATCTGGTGTTGAGCAATGGATCGACTTTTTCGTTTACTGCCTTTGATCGTTCTGGGCCAAGTTTTGTGTCGTTTCTGTTCGAATATGCTTGAATATCGGGTCGACATTTAGTTCATGCGTGGTATCGACGGATCAATGCCTTTTCATGTCAGATGTGGTCCAGGGGAAGGTGGAGCATTATGTCGGAGAAACATAATGATCTTGTCCCACATTTCATCCGGAAAGATAAGCGCCGATCCGTAGGAATCTGTTGGGGTCGGTTTCGTCGATACTACCTCGGTAACTTCTTCTTTGTTTGGATAGATCTTGTGGATTGGTTTTGTGAAAGAATTTAAAGTGAGAAGTCGAGTGCTGCAGTTTAACCGTTGCCCGATTAGAAGATCACGAGCTGCTTGTTGGTCACCACAGAGCGTTCGGATCTGGCCGTCGGGTCTCGGAAACTTAACGCCAATAGTGGTACGTCAATGAGACTGCTCCATGGAATGTAGTGAGGGGGTTCGAGAATGACGTATACGGTTATTTCGCACCGATAATAGAAAACTTGACCGTATTGGCGATCCTACAGGGGTACACCAAAAACTCGGATTGTTCCCAACAGTTCCTCAGAAGATCCGTTAAAGCCTGCAAGCGTGCGGGAGGAAGGTTTGAAATTGCGAAAGTCAACTCCGATGGCGTCGTGTGAGGAGAACGTGATCTGATGATCGTTCGCGGAATTTGGCAGCCAATTTTTGTGAGGCAACTGCTTGTCGACGGTATTCTTTTACAAAACGAACCGAGTCGCCATATGGTGGAGATCCACCTATGATTACGTTTTACCGGATTGTCGCTCGTTCTGTCGCAACTGAATTTGGGTTTGAAGTCGACAGACTGCCTGTCGCGGATCAATGACGTTTCGCACTGGATATTTGATGTCTGCAGCCTTATTCGTAGGTCAAGATGTTTTGTCGTGGTTAGGCTTGATCCTAAGGTCATCAACCTTGAGGGAAGTTTGCTGCGTAGATTGACGGTTCCAGGGGGCATGTTTTGTTCTTCTCGAATGCTTACGCCGGTAAGTTTTCTGGTCTTGGACGCATCTCGTACGTCTGGAGGTCTACTTGGTCCTTAATACCGGCGGGCTCATCTTTGTCAGTCGCTGATTTTGTTTCAGTTGACCGCATAGATCTATTGTGGAATTTGGGCGGTTGCCTATCTTTATGATTTTCGTTTTAGCCGGAGACGTAGATCTTCGGGCTCAGATGTGGTTTCTTCGTCGGTCGGAGCAGCTTGTCAATAGAAAATTACTTGGACGCGTCGTCTATGACGGGCGTTGTCCCTCATCATCTGACTTATCGTCCTTTAATTTTTCTTTGACGCTGTTCTTTCTCTCGCGGCTCGGGCTCGCTCTAGGATGTTCTCGTCAGAGTCTTTTGAATCTTCTTTCTTACTTTTTCTCCAACTGTTGTTGCTCTTAGGGCCTAAGGCCTTGGAAAATCGAATTTAGCCGTTCCATTACTAAAGGACGTCAGAAGTGCTCTGTGAAGCTGCTTACACTTGCGTGTGTCGCGTCTTTAACCTGGTGGTACTCGTAGGTGAGATCGATGGTACTAGAAGGTCCAGCTGGAACTTCGGGCTTTTGTTTTGTGTCCTTGTCGTCGGGTGGTGTCTAATGATTCATCCTTTTCCGCGTACGACCAGTGCTGACTCTGAGAGTTCGCCCTCGTTGACGACATAAAGGAAAACCTTCTTTTGATTTGGTTTTCGGCAGAAGAATGTTGTTTTGGCTCTTGTCGCGAGTCTGAAGTTTTTGTCGTCGCAGGTTTTGAAGCGTCTTACTTACTGATAATTGCTCGGATATCTTCCTCCTTTCGAATGAACTTGTTGGAGCAAGCAATGGCGTCCTGCAGGGATGTTTTCTGGTTGTGATATAAGTCGGCGCGGAACTTCGAGTGGACACTGAGGGTGTTCATCAGCGCGTCTTGGACATTGGCCTTGGATACAACATCATTGATTTTTTCCATGAAGTTGCGGAGCGTTTGTCCCTGCGACTGGGGAAAACTTCCAAAGATCAGAGACGGTCGCGCTTTGTCTGCTGAACATGATATAGTGCTGAGAAACGCCGTCGAGAGGTTGCGGAAACTGTATATAGAATTTTCAGGAAACTTGGAGAATCAGTTAAAGTGCCGGTCCTTCTAGGCTTTCAACGAATAGTTGAAAGGATCCAGAGTCCTTTTCGGCGTCAGAGAAGTTAACTCGAGTTAGGCGATGTGAACGACCTCAAATGCTCGGTGGGATCTGAGTCACCGCAGAAGGCTGGTAGATGGATTTTCTCTGTTGGGCGGAGCCGTACGTCGCTGATTCGGCCCGAGAAGGGTGTTTGGAGCGTAGCGACGAGGACCCTATCAATTTTTGGAGCAAAGCTCGTGACACGGTGGATTTTGGTATGGATATCCTGGAGTGACAGCTTGAGCTCCGCTTTTTCTCAGATTTTTTGTAGATCTGGGCAGCCTTGGTCTCGTAAGGGCTTAGTCATTCATGGGCTGAACGGTTTGTTTGGCTATGGGCACTTCCGATTGGATCGCGTTGTCAGTGTCAAAGAGCTGTCGACGGACAGTCGGAGGGTTACTCGTAGGAGAGGTCAGGGGAGCAAGAGCGGCAGCGATCTCAACGGGTTAACCGTTTGTGGCTTTCTGCACCTCATCCTGCTGGAGAAAACGGGCCATGACGGTATCCATGAAGTCCGACGTAGTGGGCATTTGGACTGCAGGAGTTGGTCCTGGTTCTTCTTCAGAAGTAAGATCTTCGTTAGTTATGAAGATCTGGTAACGTTGCTTCATTATCCCCACGGTGGCGGTTTTATTAGATCTTAAGACGTTTACCGGTGTACAAGGATTAAAATTAACGGTGAAGAAAGTGTATGTCGGCAGAATACAAAGGAGACATCAAAAACTCTAGTTCTAGCCGCCGAGTGTGGTGGTGTCTGATTTCAGATCCCTTTCTTTCTTTCCCCTCCTCCCCTTTATATAGTCGTTCGGAGCTGAATGTCCTAAATCATTTTCGTCTTAATGGACCTTATTTCTTCGGGCCGAGCATGTAGGCCGACGAATCATGTCATCATGCCAAATATTTTTAGTCACCTTGACTACTCGACTGTGCAGTGACTTCTGTAGGCTAAAAGTAGTCCAGAGCCGAGCCTCACGCTGATGGCTGATGGCCGAGCCGAGCTCCTGAAGTTCGATGGACAGGCCGACTATTTTGTGGGCATTGTAGAGGATGTAATCCACCTCCTACATTAACCTCGCGAGCTGATTCTATTTGCCAAAACCGTTTCTGAGATCGATAAGTATAAACATTTCCGTGTTACACATCTATGGACACATATTTCCTCAATTGCGAAACAAAATTCAACGATCTCAAAGTCACTAATGACATAATCATTGACTGATGTACTAAAAAAACATCTTACAGAAGGTGAGATTACCAGTCTTTGGTCTCGAGACTAGATGACTCTATTTGCCAAAATCGCTTGTGCAATCTATAAGTATAAATATTTCTTGATTACACTATGATCGAGACAAAATCGAAGAATTTTTTTTGCTGTTTAAATAATCAAAAACAGAAAAATCTTCTGTAGTGTCCCTCGATCTATTTTGAATAGCTAGGATATCCTCGTTATAACTGTATTTTAGTTTACAAAATATTATTAAATCAAATATAAGTAAAATACTAAGAAACCTGCGTAAGTGAATATATTTACAAAAAAAGGATCAAACCCATCCATCCAATGATCCGTCGGATCTACTGGTTAAACGAACCCAATCCTAAAATCAAACATGATTTTAGGTCGCGTGTCACATGTCTTTCTTTTTCCTATTTTCAATTTTGACTAAAGAATCTCTAGGTTTCAGTTTCTAAGACTCTCTCTATCTCTCTCGCGAAATAGGAGAAATAGAGGAGAAAACCAAACCATCAAAAGATAAGGTTCTTCACTCTTTCGATGGATTTCGAAGGGTTGTAACCAGTAATGTGGTGACATTTGAAGACGATTGGGTCTCATTCCGAGAAACGTTGTCTCTCTCAATTCAGTTATATAGTGAGGTTAATCGGTTGTTTCTTGTTGCACGAAGTGAAAATGGCGAAGACTCAATGGACTAGGAAGAAGAGAACGAAAAGTGTGAAGAATATAACTTCCCCTGTAAAAGAAGTTCCAGAGGTTGAGGTTGATAACACGAAGCCAGTTGAAGATAAGGTAGAAGAGAACGAGAACTAGGCGAACCCGGTTGAGAAGACAAAGTGAGTTGAAGATGAAGTAGAAGATCACAAGGACGAGGCAAACCTGGCTTAAGATGAAGTAGAAGAAAATGAGGATAATTCAGCAGGAAAATGAAAATGAAGTAGAAGAGAATGAGGAGAACTCAACAGAAGAGGAAAAAGAGATGAACTCAGTTGAAGATGAAGTAGAAGAAAATGAAGACAATTCAACAAAAAAGAAGATGAAGTAGAACAAAATGAAGTAGAAGAAAATGAAGAGAACTCAGCAGAAGAGGAAGAAGAGACGAACTCAGTTAAAGATGAAGTAGAAGAAGCATATGAGAAATCAGATGACGAACAAGAAGAAGAAATGCAGACCAATGAAGAAGCAGATACAAATGAAAAACGTGCCAATCGAACCTTAAGCGACAGAAGTGTTAGTTTTTATACCTCCGTCTCATAGTTTGACAAACAAAATTGGTAGAACTAAGGATAACTAGTTTGTCTGTGACAGGAATAAATGTTAATGTTTGATCTTATTTAGTAATTGGACGGGTGTTACTGATGTGTTTGATGGTTTCGGGTAGGAGTAGCTTAAATTAGAGAGGCTGTTATCTTGTACTACTGGTATAACTAAGTATAACTTATTTCCACTGTTTGTTGTTTGATTGCAGGATTCAGACCATGGGGCGATAAAACCGTTGGCCATGTACTTCCCACCTAGTGAGTATAGGAAGAAAATCAAGATATCGACAAGGAGTTTTATTTCTGCTGTAATGAAAACCCTAGAAGACTTAAACCCTCTGATGATTAGGGTAGAGAAGAGTTGGTTTGAGAATCATCCGCAGTTCAAACTCATATTCCACATGCCACAGGATGGAAACCACAAGGTTATGGGCATGTGGATGCTCCTTCTCCGAACCGCACGCATAAAAAGGAAAAAGAGGCATGGATTGCCGTGAATGGTTGTCCCATCCACTGTGGTATTAGTGAACATGCTTTGATATCTGGATTGAACTGTCGAAACTATTCACTGAACGACAAGCAAGTCGGAGGCACGAAGTTTGTGTGGAAATATTTTGGCACTGGAATAATAAGATATCAAGACGTGAAAGCAAAGATTTGTGACGGAATGGAACCTTCTCGTGATAGGATGAGATTGTTGGTCTTGTATTTTCTATTGCGTATTATTGTTGGGCAGAGAAAGACCGGTAACGATGCCCCTTCCATGGAGCCATTCTTGCTGAGAGCAGTTGATGATCTCAACTTATGTAACACATTCCCTTGGGTAGATTATCCTTTGATCACATGTTGAAACAGATTTCACATACTATGACTCATTTTGGAGGGGAGGTGAAAGAAGTGTGATGTGGCTAATTCCCGATTACTATATTCCAATAGAGGTAAGTCTTTTACGTAATATATGACTCGTACGCTTGCTTCTGATGGAAAGTGTGATATTGACACTTACAGGGGTTTTTACATGTGTAGCTCCTAGCATTAGAGGCCATTACGAAATTGGGGGCCAAATTACAAGAGTCGGTTGAAGACGTAGACCCAACATGTCCAAGGATATGCCAATCAAAGTTAAAGAGAAATGAAATGAAGGTATTCTCATATCTAAAATAAATAAAGAACTTGTTAATACTAAAGTTAGTTGTCCATTGCATCTGAATATTATACAATCCATGTTATGGTAATTTTAATAAGGTCTTGAAACTGTAGGACACTAAGAACATATTGTTTGTTTCCAAGGAGGAAAAAACTCTACTAGATCGGATTAGAGAACCAAAGGAGATCAATGATAAGCATGACGTGATTGTCGAGAGATGGATGAAGAGGCTTGATAGTGTATATGTTGTAAGGTTTTAAGATATGTTAGAAGAGGATGTGGCTGCCCAAGATGCCCCTCCCCCTGAGAATGGTGGAACGAGACAAGAGCCACCAATGAAGCTGCAGAGAACACGGTGAAGTTTAACGAACTGGTAGAAGTCTTTAACTGCTTCAAAGAAGATATGGGAGAGTGAATGAAGAGGATTGAGGAAAAGGTTGGATAGTTTTGACTTAAGACTCGCTGCCTTGGAAGCTTATGTTCGGGAGCAGTTAGATGCTAGGAATGCGGATGTGGAGGAAGAGGAAAGTGGTGTTAAAAGGACGGACAACACCATGGCTGATGATAGGGCCTGATATTTACAACTATTATGCCATGATATCAGCCCTATTTAGAGTCTATTATACGTATATGAAGTATGTTTTAGAGTATTTTCAGGTTCAGGTACGTCTGGAGAACTTTGGTAATTCTGGAGCTTTTAGAGATGTAGAACTGCGCAGATGCGTCATATTATTAGTTATGGATAGAGCCCTTCCCGCAGTGAGATTGTTCTGATATCTTTACAGTAGATAGAGATTTGAATTATATTTCCAATGCCACCAGTTTAAGGTCCATCGGACGTGTAGATCTAAAGTTATGCCTAATTTACTGAAGAGTGGTCTGGTTGCCTCGTGAGAGAAAGTTGTCGAGAAGATGAATGAGAGTCAATCGACGTCAAAGCCTTGGTGTCGATCGAAGGTGATCTCAGTTGACAGGCACGACTTTTTTTATGGCTGACTTAAGCCCAGAAGCCATCACAAATTTGCAAAATACACATGGATGACCTAAAACCCTATTTATATGTTTCTATGCCATTGTGTAGGCACCAAGCTTTATTCTATCTATTGTTCTAGAGTTAGGAGAGAAAGGAGAAACTCCTTCAGAGTACACCTGGAACTCCTTTGGTTCTTTATTTGATTTCTATTCTATATCTATTCTATTCATCTATGATTTCTGTGACAAATATCATGTATGAGTAAATTTCTTGTTAGGTTTAGGGATTATTAATGGTATTGATGGATTAGCCAAAAATTGAATTGCTAGGGTGATTATTAGATCTATCAATAAAATTGTGTTTATTGCTTGTGTTCTAGAGTAGCTAACTAGAACCAATGATCATAGGATAGTTAGGCGCAAGCGAGAGCATGGTTTACTACTAGAATTAATATTGTTGAGCTAGGTTTCTAGAAAAAAACTTGAGTTGATTTAATTAATTTAGTGAACTTATCGAATTAGGTCATAAAGCTTGACTCAAGAGACCATCGATCGACACAGGATCATTTCCATCAATAGACGGTCATTTTGTGTCAACAAGCGAGAGCTGAGACATCGGACTTAGTCAATAGATTAAATTCACAGCGAAAGCTAATCGTCTTTTACAGTAGATATCAAGTTCTATGATTAATACCCTTAGCTTCCATCCTCTATAATCCACTTGCCTGAAACCCTAGATTTAGCTATTTATAATTATTTTTACTTACCAATCAATCAAATATCCGCTATAGTTTATTTACTGCTTATTAATCTATTTGCCTAGCTTAATCGCGACTGTATTGAGTTTATTGTGTGCCCACACTCCCTCTGGATTCGATCCTTAAATACAACAATTTGACCTCTCTTGGCAAGATTAGTTCGTATGATTAATTTGATATAGTTTGCATTGAATACATAAAAACCCTCATGTCAAATTTGGCATCGTTGCCGAGAGCAAGGCTTCGCCATTAGACTCAATTTGTTTGATTTAGTCTATGTATTTTTCTATATCAGTTTACTTACATAAATTTTTTTCTTGTGATTTAGGTACATACTAGTACCAGGAAGCAATGAGGAGAGGATTTTTGGGTTGTTCAAAAAAGGAACCTGCTGATTCGCGCATGATCCATAAGTCTACGAGGGCAGTCGACACCCTCAAAGCAGTGATCGCTAGCAAAGAGAAGCGAGCATCAATTGACAACATTACTTCACCATCGATCGATACTTACATCATGATATCGATCGACACCCACACTTCTCTGTCGATCGACGCCACTTTTGAGAAGATAAGGAAAATTAAAGTTCTTATACTTAAGGCTGATGAGAAAGGGATCTTACGAGATGAAGAAGGTCGTCCTCGCAACAGTATAGGACAATTGATTAATGCACAAGGAGCTGTGATCCCTGAGGTCATTGCTGTTGTTGAGGTAAATGACTTAAGATGAGCTGTGAATGGAATGATTGGGCAGCTCAATACGCTTTTCAGGGTTTGCCTCATGAAGATCTGAAGGAACACATCGAAGAATTTGAGGATCTAGTCTCAAGGAGCGCGCAGAATGAAGTGTCTAACTACCACATGCTCTGCAAGATCTTCCCCTATTCTATCTATGGGAATGCATTTATATGGTTTCGTCGACTGGAAACACGATCTGACTCGCTGGGATGATTTGAAAGAGCATTCCTTTATGAATTTATCGATGAAGTTTCAGCAGCTCGAGAAAAAGAGATCAACCATAAATGGGACAAGATTCTTGAAATTTGAAAAACTAAGAAAGAATACGAGATTCCACGACAGCTGCCGAGCAGAGCAGAAGAAGCTGATATTATCGATCCGACCTCGGCGTCGATCGACACTAAGATCTCAACATCGATCGACCCTAAGACCTCATCATCGATCAACAATAATCCCGGTTATCGATTGACACCACTTGATATCCATGAAAGATCGAGTTATCTTCAGGACATTGCAGACTCCACTCTAGAGAGCACCGATGTATCAAGTCGTTATCATTCTTCGGATGTAGAAAGAAACATCACCATCGAAGATCTCTTGGATCCAAAGGATAAAGAACTACTTGGGTATTTGTATTCGAGTAGGAATGCCACAATGGAGCTATAAGAATGGTTTGAATATATGCATCAGAACTCGGAGCAGAAGCTTGATAACTATCAGCACACTTCGAGAATAGATCTGGAAACTTCACCAAAAGCTAGCATCAATTACACCAACCCGATATCGTCGATCGACAACCATCCTACTGCATCGATCAACACCCAAAGTTCATCATCGATCGATACCACCTAGGTGACATCTATCGACAGTCATTGTTGGACGAACAACCAAGTTACATGATTGAACCAGTACCGGCTGAGGAGATAATGCACATGTCCAAGACCTCACATCTTGCTGTCGCAGAACATCTACGACCACCCATCTGCACAGAAGAGGCTTCTGGTTTTCACAAAAGAGCAAAGATGGTACATGACCCTGTGAATTTTGTGGTTTCCAGTGCTGTTTTAGAGGTTGAATCTCCTATTTCACCAGATGGAAGTGTGCATATGGATCTCTACGTTGAGGCATTTGCTGATCTTCAGCAGGCAGTTTTTTCTCAAAAAGTATTCAAGTATGAAGATGACGCTGACCAAGGACCATCGGTCGCAGCATCGATCGACACCATCATTGGTGAATCGATCGACGCAGCCATTGGAACATTTATCGATATCAACAATAGAGCGTCGATCGACACTCATCACGGATCAGAGCAGAATGAGTTTGAAGTGTTTCCTAATCTTTTTGATGGAGGCACCACAAGATCAGAAAAGTCTGGGGGGAAAGAAGAGGAGGAATTGGAAGAAGAGAAAAGGATCAAGGAATGTCCTTAGTTATCATTGATTCTCCACTTCTCAGACGGTGTCAGGAAATACAGAGTACACAGCAGATGCTTCTCGCAGCCATTTGCAAAGCTTCGAGCACTCCTTATTGCTGAGATGATAGACAAAGGAGAAAAGTCAATGGAGGCTTTCAAAAGAAGGTTGACGAAGCTGAAGATATCGGATATTGGGAATTGTTTAGGAGCAAGTCCCCAATCTTATCAAAACTTTGTCAAAACTCCAAAACGTCAAGCTAAAGACTATAACCAAGCGCTGAGTGGAAGGCAACCCACTGTTTAGGAAGTTTTAAATTTTATTTTACTTTCATTTATTACTAATTTTTATTCATTTTTTCTTTATTTCAGAAAAAAAAAGAGATCAAAGGAAGATAGATTGCACAAAGCATCAATCGAAACTTGATCACTATCGATCTACAGATCAAGCCGAGCATCGAACGATCGCCACTTGACTGTGTCGATCGACGGTCACCATCAACAAGCAGGTATATAGTTTTTCTTTTTTAAATTTGGTCCTTATGATTTATTTTCTTCACCAATCTTAGACTGTATAACACTGGTGATAGTGTTGTTTACGTCTCGGGAGGTATCACTGATATTGAGTTTATTTTGAGTTTTATTTTCAGTCAAAATAAAAGAACATAGTAGAAACTTCCAGGTGTACCATCGATCGACACTGAAGAATAAACATTGATCGACCATCGATCATGACCATCGGTCGACACCATCCATCTTCCATCGATCGACACTCTTTTACATAGTCTGGTATCGAATTTCTCTCTTAAGATATTTACTTATGATTTGATTTTTCCTAACCAATCAGGGGCGGATTATACTGGGGACAGACAGTGTAATTTAAGTCTGGGAAGTTCTTTGATGATATTTGATTTGTTTTGAGTCTTATTTACTATATATATATATATGTAAAATTTTCAAAAAAAATTATTGAGTCAAGAGGGAGACTATGATCAAGATTTATTATTGACTAAAAACACTTTAGCACCATTCTTAGGAGGTTGTTTGCAGAGATTACTAGATATACCAAAGTGGATCATCCTACTGCTAAATCACACTTGCTTAGAAATTTTGAAGGAACCGAAGATGATTTCCAAACTAATCCTGACGTTATTTGCTTGCTTTGGGATTTGGTATACATTGGATCGGATTCCTTCTGCAAGTCTAGAAGGTAAAATGTGTGCTTCTGATTCTCCTCTCTCTCACCTTCAGATTAAAAAGGAGTCGAACAAGATTTGGTGGCTACAACAATTAAAGATTGATTCATATAAACCTAGAAAGAGATAAATGTCAAAAGAAGTGAACATGATCTTGTGGCTACAACTATTAGGGCTTGATTCATGGAAGCCTATCCAAATATTTCAGTCAATTAAAAAATAAAATGATACCCTCAAAAGAAGGGAGACATTGACTGAGAAGAAGTGAGAACATAGAGAGAAAAGGAATCATAGAATACCACCTGTGTGTTCAGATACTTTCACAGGAAAGAGTCCATATATCCTTTGATCGATACTCCGAAGGTGAAACCTTCACTTTTATTTTATGCAAAGAAATGAAATTAGTAGAGGGGTGAGTAAGAGTAGTATTCGGTAAGTTGTTGGTAGAATGGATTTGGTTGCTATACTAGGATAGGGTATATAAAGTTTCTCTGTGATTGACTTGATAGGATGTGGTTGCAACAAAGTAGGGTGATAGTTATACTTAGACATTATGTGAGTCTCCGCTTTTCAATACCTCTTTCACAGGCTTTGTTTGCTGAGGACAAGCAAAAGGTTAAGTTTGGGGGAGTTGATAGGGCCTGATATTAACCACTATTTGCTCCATTATATCAGCCGTATTTAGAGTCTATTATATGTTTTGGAGTATGGTTTAGAGTATTTTCAGGTTAAGGTACGTTATGGAGAACTTTGGTGATTCTGGAGCTTTTAGAGATGCAGAACTGCGCAAATGGGTCAGATTTTTAGCTATGGATAGAGACCTTCCCACAGTGAGATTAAGAAAATATTTGGACAGTATAAATAGCTTTCCAATGCCACCGGTTTGAGGTCCATCGGACGGTTATATTTAAAGTTATGCCAGACTTACTAAAGAGTGGTCTGGCTGCCTTGCGAGAGGAAGCTGTCGAGAAGATGAATGAGTGTCGATTGACGTCACAGCCTTGGTTTCGATCGAAGGTGATCACAGAAGACAGGTCCGACTTTTTTTATGGCCGACTTAAGCCCAAAAGCCATCACAAATTATCAAAATACACATGGACGACCTAAAACCCTATTTATATGTTTCTATGCCATTGCTTATGCACGCAAGCTTTATTCTATCTATTGTTCTATGGTTAGGAGAGAAAGGAGGAACTCCTTCAGAGTCCTCTTGTAAATCCTTTGCTTCTTTATTTGATTTCTAGTCTATATTTATTCTATTCATCTATGATTTTTGTGACAAAGATCATGTCTGAGTAGATCTCTTTTTAGGTTTAGGGTTTATTAATGGTATTAATGGATTAGCCAAACAATTGAATTGCTAGTGTGATTATTTGATCTATCAATGTAATTGTGTTTATTTCTTATGTTCTAGAGCAGCTAACTAGAACCATGATCATAGGATAGTTAGGTGCAAGCGATAGCATGGTCTACTACCAGAATTAATCCTGTTGAGCTAGGTTGCTAGAAACAAGGGAGATTTGATTTAGTTAATTTAGTGAACTTATCGAATTAGGTCATAAAGCTTGACTCAAGAGACCGTCGATCAACGCAAGATCATTGCCATCGATCGACGATCATTCCCTGTCAACAAGCGAGAGCTGAGACATCAGACTTAGTCAACAGATTAAACTCGCTGCGAGATCTGGTCGTCTTTTACATTAGATATCGAGTTCTATGATTAATACCTTTAGCTTCTATCCTCTATAATCCACTTTCCTGAAACCCTAGATCTAGCTATTTATTATTATTGTTTACTTACCAATCAATCAAATATCTGCTATAGTTTTATTTATTGTTTTTGATTCTATTTGCCTAGCTTAATCGCGACTGTATTGAGTTTATTGTGTGCTCACGCTCCCTGTAGATTTGATCCCTATATACTACTTTGACATCTCTTGGTAAGAGTAGTTCGTAGGGTTAATTTGATTTAGTTGACATTGAAATACATAAAAACCCTCATGTCAGATGACAACTCGAACAGGCCAAACGAAGAGGTCCAAGTGGTCAAAGAGGTCAAAGAAATCCAAATGATATTGTTGTAACTAATCTATTTCTTTTGGTGTGTACTAAAAAACTTATGTTGTTTTTGGTTTGTAGTAAAACTTATGGTTCTTTTCGTTTGTACTGAAACTTGTGTTGATTTTCGTTTGTACTAAAACTAAAACTTATGTTACTTTTGGTTTGTAGTAAAACTTATGTTTCTTTTGGTTTATACTAGAACTAAAACGTATGTTGCATGGACTCAGATTAATAAAACTCAGTCAAAACTGGGAAAATTAGTAAAATAAGAGAAATTTGGTAAAACTAGGAAAACTAGGAAATCTGGAAAAACTAGTAGATAAATTCAGAGATTCAAATGTAACTCTTAGCACAACATGACATAGAGACATCAAGATCAAACATAAGTTTTAATACATAAAACTTATTATTACAAGTCTTAGCCAACAAAGACTTGTATTATCCAAAAATCATAGAGAAAAATCATGTTAATACATAATTATCTCATACACGAGGAATAAGATTCTTGAGCTCAGCAATCTCTGCAGCCATTTGGTCCACCTCTTGCCTTAAGCGGTGAACCTCTTCCTGAACTCCGATAACGCATGGTTGATGGAAGTGGATGCCATCATCCTGCCCGTTTCACATAGTTGCACTTAGTTTGACATATTGAACTAAGGTAAACAAGGCAGATAAAGAAGAGAGAAAATCCAAATTACCTTGAACCCGTTGCAAGTGAAGTACTTTCGGCTGGTAAGAAATCCTTATCATTTGGATTAGTAGAAACCTCGTCGACGATTAGTCCCCCACATGGGCAGGAAGTTGGAATCCCGTACTGAGCATTGGGAATAAACTGAAGCATGACGAAGTGTTTCTTCATTTTCTTCATCTCCCTCCTTTCATGTTTCTCAATCCATAGATCCCTTTCCTGTTCGGTGAGTATTGAGAGAGAATGATGAGAGATAAAATTGATAGAGAGATGAAATATTATGTGGTGAATGAGAAGAGTCGAGATGATAGAGGGAATGTGCTTTTTGCCCTCGCAAATCCCATATGAGACTCATGAATTTTTATAAAGCCCGCAAAAAGTAAGAACTATTTAAAAAGCCCGCCAAAAAATTACAACTAGTTTCTGCGCAAGATAGTTATTGTACAAAAACTTTAAACAGTTGTACTTCCAGTGATTTTTCAGTTACTTTAGTATTACATATAATTATATTTTGTTTTTAATTGTACGATGAGATATATGATTTAAAAATATGATTATTCGTGTTTCGCGTGATAAAGTGTCTATTAAAGTTGTAAAACAAAATCTTATCTTGAGTAGTCACATATTTAACAAAGTGACTATAAAAGTGTATGTAGTGTGTTGGGTTGATATTCTAATTGTAGAGTATGAGATTTTTCTTTTCTAGTAATTTGAATATAACATTTTCTTATGAGTGCTTAAACCTGCTAGCTTTGTTTCCAATTATGACGTAATATTGTAAAATTCTAATATTTCGATTTCCAAATTCAAATCAAAATTCAATTTCAGAAAGTAATACTAGTATTACACACAAAAAACAGTTCTCCATAGTTGTACAAATAATACAGAGTAAAATTCAAATATTTTGATTTCCAAATATCAACCATTGTAGGATTTGTCTTGGACGCATTTTATTTTACGTCCTTGGACGATGTTCCCCAGCTGATGGAAACCTTTTCACTTTCCTTCTTCCCCTCTTTTCGACGCGGTTTGGAGCCATGATCTTCATTTTTTTTGATGTAATGTGGGTTGTCCCATTAACTCCTATCAGGAATCACATAAATAGAAATGTAATATGCCAATGCCCATAGCTCTGTCCAATAGTATTTAGAGATCAAATCTTCTAACTCAGAAACAGAACTACTATCATGGCTAGAGTATAAAATGTAAGCCACTATTCCGTGGGCACAAGGATATTTTTCAATAACAAAGAACCTACAACTGCAACTTTTTGCAAGTAGATTCACCAATATGGCTTCCCATCAGTACCGACGACATTGTATTCAAGGTTGAAAGAGTTTACCTCCAACACAATTATTGCAACCAACCATGCTTCATGCTCACAGTTTTCTATTACAGGTACTAGTTTCCGTTCACTGGATTCTCTAACGGTCTCTTTCCTATGTTCATTAAAAAACCAGCAGTTTTTAATGATCGTATCCAACAAGGATAATAAAGAGTACTTCCTCGCATCCATGAATATGCTATTCATCGAATCCACAACATTGCTTGTGTTGATGTTGTATATATCTCCTGGAAACCAACACCTCACCCACTTTTCTTTCTCACTACTTTCTCTAGATACTTTCCGCAGCAGATGGATATCGAATCTTGAAAGCAGAATAAGCAGCATCGAATTCAGGGAACTGTGTAAATCTGAGAAATATCCATAAATTTAAATTGAAATTTTTCTTTCTTGAAGTTTACTTGCATGACCTTTTACATTTTGAGACAGATGCCAGATACAATGCACATGATGAGCTACCGAAAATACATTAGCTTTGGGCATTTAGGAGGCTTCAATTTCTGACACTCATAAACACCGAACTCTAATGAATTTGGCACAAAGTTTTAAACATCATCAAAAAACCAACTACAACTATCTTTATTCTCACCATCTAGCACACAAAAAGGCTAAAATATAGTGGTGCCTATTAGGATCATGGGCCGTTGCAAAACGAGTAACACCACCATATCCATTTTTTCAGAAAAGTAGCATCCACGGTTACCAACTTTCCTCATCACTCTAAAGCCTTCTATGTTACCTCCCAGAGCAATGAACAATTACTTGAATCTACCAGATTCATCCAATTTTAACTTGTTTATTGTCCCTCATTGGATCTTCTCTAACATGTACAAATATAATACAACATATGCGTAACTTTTTTCAGGAGTCCCACGCAAAACGCTCACAACTTAGTTTTACCTCTCAAAGCAGTGGAGTATGATACACTGACACCCAATTTTGTCCACATGAGATCCATGATACTTCTAGGAGGAAGAGTTTCCATTTGGCCTGGATAATCATCGTGCAATAGAGATGCCAACTAGCTGTGGCGTGCCTTTCTTATTTGAGTTGAAATTACTCTGACTTCCAGGAGAGCATGTATGCATCTTGTTGCGTTCTAATAGAGAACATTTCCAAAGGTTTTAATCTTCGCAGCTCGTATTCCCCCATTTACATCATTCATTAGAACATTTTAGCACTAATCGCTTATTATCCGATTTGATCACCATTAATCCCAAAAGTTTTCTTACATGCGCATTTATCCACAACTTCTTACACTGCCTTTTTACTAACAAAATATTTTTGTAATTTTAAACCCATACTGTCTTCCATTCCTCCATAAACTGAATAGTTTCGGCAATAGGTTGAACATCTACATATCTATCACACATTTATGTGTCATGCCTACCACTATCAAGATTGCCATCCTTATTTTCATCCACATTGCCATCAAAATTTTCATCCTCATTGCTATCAAAATTTTCATCCACATTTTGTTCTTCTTCTTCAGCTTTTTCCAACATATCCTTAATCGCCACGACCCCCCCCCCCCCCTCGTATTGTTTATCAAGTTGATTGTTGCCACAATATAATGGTATGGCTTTGTCTCCAATTTCATTGTCATTTGAATGCCACACCTCATATTTCATACCTAAAGAACTTCGTTTGCCTGCTCTTGAAATTTGCTCTGGGAGTTCTGACCTTTTCATGACCTCCAAAAAAAAATGCACCGACAGTTCTCTTTATAAAGGGACAATAGATAAGTACAAAGGTCCTCATCATTAGAAAGCAATAGTTTTTCCTCACACACAACTAACAGTGGAATGTAACTCAATTTCAACTTCACATAACTTTCATCTAGCGCGAGCGTTTTGCCTATTTGTGCTTATACCATTGAAAGACTTATCTCGTATGTATCATTCTTCAACACTAAACAATACATGGGACCTTCACATCTAAAGTCTATGATGACGTTGTTGCTCATTGGATCCTGCAAAAACTATTGAATACCATCCATTATGCATAGAAAAATCATCCCTACAAAATTAATTCGTAAGCAGAAACTTTAAAAGTTATACCAGTATTACTAGTTATACCACAATTAACGTAATACTAATTTCACTAGTTATCCTATTGTGCCTGTATTGAATTTGAAATCTAAATTCAATGCACTACAAATCAACAATGCAACCATTCTCCTACGCAGTTCAAGTCATAATGGATTCGAAGACCAAAGTGCAACATCTAAATTCATTCCAATCAGATTTTCAAGCTCATTCAAGAGCTTTGCAACCGTAAACAATCCGTGTTTTGAACCTCCTACGGTGGATGATACACCAGGGATGGGCAGGTAATACGATTAGGCCTTATATAGCGGCGGAGGACTGAACCGGAGCATTTTTCGAGTGCGAGTTGAGCCAGAGAAGCCAAGTCGTCAGGTTCGCCTATTTTAACCCCAAATGCAAAACTGAAACCGCAACCCAAATGTTTTCTCCGTTTTTGTTTTATTAATTTTATTTTATTTATTTTCTTTTACCTGAGACTAATTTTGCAACTCGAGGTGCTTTAATGAATATGAAGGATATAAAGATTTTTTTAAACAATAAATGATTTAATTTTTTTGTATAACAATATCGATGATATCTCCAGAAAAAAACATATGGAATTAAACAGATTCTATCAAGGTGGATAAAAGGACAATTGACTGTACGATAGATCGACACCGAAAAACCTATTGCTTTCTTCGTGTTTGTCGGTTTGATTGTGTGAAAAATAGACAGTACACTTAAACTAAATCTAAAAATCAGAAATTCAAATCCGGCCCAATAAATTAAGTAAGAAAAATGACTAAGAACATGGTTTTGTGCTTAAACCAATTAGTTATGTTTCAACCTTTTTCATTAACGAGCACATCATGACCCAAATTTTTATTTTCGAATGTTATATGATTGGAAAAAAAAACAATTGTAACTATGTTTTTTAATAATCAAAACTTAATATTTGTAGAATCATTTCTCTTTGCACTATGCATGGATCCAAATCGACTATATATGTCGTAACTAAACACAAATGCACGCTAGAAGATTTTAATAGCTTACATGTACAACTTAATATCTAGGTCATTTTTCTATTTGGTATCTTGACATAAAACATATTGTTTAATAAAACATAAAACAGATTTTAATAACACATTGTTTCTGTGACCTGATTTTTAGTAAAATGGAAGCGACGTGAGTAGGTAAAAATGGTAACTTACTATCAAACCAGATAATAGTTGCTCAAATAAAATTCTATAGAATCCTTATCCCTAACAGTTTCAAAAGATTTGTGTAAAGTAAAAGAAGAAACACAATAGGTGAAAACACCTATATAAATTGGTCCAGTCTCACAAAATTGTATCCGTGGACAAGTTAATTCATTTATACTTCCTAGTCTTTCGTTGTTGAGGTAGTCATGAAGAGCTTCGTTTTGACCACAACACTCCTTGTAGCCCTGCTTTTTCTGGTCTCTCTTCCAATTTCAACCGTTGGATTACCAAGATATGGTGGCATAAGCAGTCAGAACAAGCAGATGCCCGCCACCTTCACAAAGGCCCTTCGTGGGAGACTACTACAAGGTTGGTTGGGCTTGCACTTCTGTCAGAGGCCCCTAACTCACCTCCATCGAACACCGGACTGCTTCCATGGCTCCCCATAATCCCGAAACTACCAAACCTTCCTGGACTTCCTAACATTCCAAGATTCCCTAACATCCCAGGCCTCCCGGACCTCCCAGACCTCCCTCCCTTCCCTCCCCTCCCTGGACTCCCTAGCCTACCAGACCTCCCTCGCATCCCTCCTCTCCCGGGCCTCCCTAGCCTACCCGGACTACCTCCTCTACCGCCATACCAAACAGTAATTATGCCGGTGGAAATGGAGAAGTGCTTGATGAAAGGTAGAACCAAAACAACGCATAAATGTTTTTCGCAGGTATTCTCGAGCCGGGCAGAAAACGATTTTGCATTGGACAAAGAGTGTTGTGAGATCATTGTGAAAATGGACAACAAATGCAATAGACATGTTCACATGTTGCTCAAGAGCCGCTTCTTCGTTCCACTTCTTCAATACTCATGTCACATCAAGCACACCAAAAACTAAGCGACTCCCACTAATGGATAAATAGTTCATATATTTTAACCGTTTGGTATTTGCAGTAATCATCTCTCATGGACATTTCATTATTTGTTCTTGTTGAGTAATAAATACAAGTTTTTCTTACAATACTTATTAAATTCACCTTTCGCGTACGAATTTAAGTTGTGGTTTAGTTATCATTTCCTTGTTCCTCGCCATTTCATGTCTGCAGTGTTATACAGTCTAAGATTGGTGGGAAAATAAATCATAAGTAAAATTTTAACAAGAAAAATGAGTTATACCTGCCGTATGTGATGAGCGTCGTCGACATTGATCAGGTGTCAAGCTATACTCGTGTGAAGTGGTGTCGAGTTACACCGGGCAGTGGTTGTCGATCGATTACCCCAAGAGAAACTCTCTCAATAAGAGATCGATTTCAGTACGTAAGGATCTTATTCACAAACACTCGAAATCTCGCACAATTGATTTGAGGTTCAGATCAAGCTAGGTTAAATAATATAAAAGCAATAAATAAAGCAAAGCAGTAAATAAAAGAGTTTGTTTGATGGAAGGAGGTTGCTAGATTTATGTTTCATTCAGGTTATCAGAACTCTTATCTATAGATGCTAAGGGTTTGATCCTAGAACTCAAATTCATATAAGCAAGTAAAACAACTCTCGCATGCGCTTACTAATCAGATGCCTGAATCATGTGATTCCAGCTCTCGCATGCGAACTTATAAATGAGTGGCGATCGGTATAATAAAGTAAGTATCAATCGATACTTCTTCGAGACAAGCGGTAAGAACCAATTTGATTTGTTCACTAAGTTATCAAAGCCAGCTTTCGCATGAGTCTAACATGATAGCTAAGCAGGATTAGATTCAAGTAATAGACCATGCTCTCCCGTGCTCCTAACTATCCTATGATCATATTTTTAGTTAATTACTCTAGTAACAAGCAGTAAAAACAATCATGTGAATGATGCAACAAATAAACCTAGCAATTCTATAATTCAAAAGCTCATTCAAAACCCTAGAAAACCTAAACCTAGCAGTGGATCTATTTAGACATGATAGTTGTCACAAAAATCATAGATGAATAGATGAAATAGAAATAAATATAAAAACCAAAACCAATGGAGTTCCAAGAGGACTATAAAGGAGTTCCTCTCTTCTCTCCTAACATAAGAGAAAAACTAAAACAATATAATAGAAAGAATAGCCTAAACAATGTCTTAGAAAACATATAAATAAGGTTTAAGTCGGCCAAAGGCATTCAGGTTACTTGTAGTAACTTCTGGGGCTTATTCGGTCTTGATATCAACTCGGCCTGTCTTCTGGAATCAGTTTTGATCTACACCAAGAGGTCTGTGTCGATCGACACTCCTTCTAAATCTGGACAGCTTCCTCTCATGAGTCAGACATACCACACTTCAATAAAACGGGTATAACTTTAGCTCTAGGATCCGAATTGACCTCAAACTGGTGGTATTGGAAAGCTAACTCAAAGTTAAAAACTGTGTCAAAATAGGAGCTTTAACCGCACTGGTTGGACGTCTACATCCAATGCTAAACGTCTGACTCATCTTCGCATCTATGCAGGTCAAAAAGCTCCAGAATCTCCTAAGTTCTCCAAAACATGTCTTAACTTGAAAATACTTTAAAACAGACTCCAAACACATATAATAAACTCTAAAAAAGTTCTTAGACCGTGGCCTAAAATTTGTAAAATCCATGGTATATAAGACTTCATAAATGAAAAGTTGAAATATACTTGGATCACTTTACTTCAATCTAAAGATAGGGTCTTAAAAGCATTTATAAAATTTTCAGAGTTACAAAACTAACAATTTTAATGCCAATATCAAATCTTAAGATCAGATAATAGAGGATAATACACTATGAATGTGTTCAAGCACATAAACCAAAACATGGAATCATTCATCAAACTAGCTAGCTTTCAACACATACACTCCAACAAAATGGTGTTGCAGAAAGAAATTAAAGAATAGGCACTTAATGGTAGTGGCTAGAAGCATGATGTTCCATATGAATGTAACTAAGAGTTTTTGGGGAGATGATGTGATGTTTGCTTGTTACCTTATCAACCGCATACGAACAAGGGTCCTTCATGATCTTTATCCTTATGAGGTACTTAACAAAACCAAACTGTCCATATATCATTTGTGTGTGTTTGAGTGTATGTGTTTTGTCTTGATTACAGGTGAACAAAGAAACAAGTTTGAAGCTAAAAGGACAAAAGAAATATTCATTGGGTACTCACCAAATTAGAAGAGATATTAGTGCTATGCTCCAGATACAAGAAGAGTTCTACTCTCAAAATATGTTGATTTTATATAGTCTAGAGACTTATATAATAACAAAAAAAGTTGGGAGGACATAAAGAACATCTCTCAATCAGCCACGGACAGAGATAACAATTTGAGGATAGTCATGGAGTCTTGGCATTATTCTACCAAAGGAGCATGAGGAAACCAGAGAACCTTCCACATCACAAGAAACTATACCAGAAGCTGAATTAAATAGTGCACCAGAGGTAATTCAGAGGTCAATCATCCTGATTATGAGGGAGGCAATCATACTGAACTAGAAAAACATCCTGAAGAAAGTTCAGTGGCTCATGATCAAGATGAAGAGAATGGACATGAGGAACATGTGAAAGAGGATTAGGTTCAGATTCAATCATTGAGAACAAGTACAAGGATCAAGAAGTATCCCTCTAATGAGGAATAATTGCAACAGGATCATATTCATGTTCAACCTTTGAGAAGAAGTACAAGAATCAGAAAGGTCCCTCTAATGGGATCAATACAAGGGTTTACTACAACGCCCAAGCAGTGGCTCATCGAGATGGTCCCTTCTGAGTGGGTTGTGAACCCTGGTAAGGTTGCTTGATATTAGTTTGTGATATATTTTTTGTTTTTGTTTTGACGTCGTGATTTTAATTGCAGTGCATCCTAGAATTTCTATGATTGCCCGGAAATGGTAGCTTCTTTGGTTAATGAGATGAATGTTGTTTCGCATCTCAGTTTGTCTGATTTCAACCAAGATCGATCGAGTGGCTAGCATCATGAGTATTCTTTCGGGGTAGTATTTTTTGGTGTCTTCTTATTTTTATTCATCTGATGTTGATAGTCGAATCATCATTCTTATCTTTAGGATGCCCTGATGATTCTCCAACTTCTATCACCGATCCAGTCGATGTGGGTGTTGTGAGTCCTCTGATGGAGCCCATTGGAAGGGAAAGTTCAGCAGTGGTTACTCGTAGTTTCTTGCAAGCACAGGATCGAGGGGGCATCTCGCAGTCAAGACCCCGGAGTTTGGATATAATTCCCTCTCGTCAGGGAGATCATGGACAAAAGGGTTTTGAGGGGTGGACGAGCAGTGACTCCACCTAGAGGTGATGCACCACATGTGGCCTCAGACACCAATCCCGGGGAGTATGTTGTATCTTTTGATTACTCTGGGAGCCTCCCTCTTAATGAGGATGGTTTTTCTTGCTCCGACTTATTTATCTAGTTCTGGCTGTCTGGTGATCCACCACTGTAAGTGCTTGGTCCATCAAGCCAATGGGATCATTATCAAGGCATCTATCAGATCAATGCTTTTAGATTCCAAATTTCTTTTTATTCGGTTGTTTTCTCATAGGATTTTTATTCTTTTCATACTGTTTCTAGGCTATGGGTAAAGTGAATCGTGCCTGTGCCATCTATCACAGAGATCTTGTCGCCAAGCAAAAGAAGGTTTCATCTCTGGAACATTCTTCCTGTCGGGATCGTACGAACTGCATATCGTTTGAGAGGGTGGCTTGGAGCTTGCTTCTCGGCTCATCCGATCTTGTCACCGACTTGCCAATGCTGAAGAGCGAGCTCGAAGAAAGATAATCATCTTGCGGTGATGACTGCGTTGAATGCCGATCTTCTAGCCGACCTGAGACAAATGCAGGATTTTGTAACTGCATTGGAGGTCATATCTGGGTCTACAGAGGTTATCTTGAAGGGACGTTATGGAGAGGTCGAACGGGAGTATGCTGAATTTCACAAACAGATCGGGTATGAATCCTGATCTTATGCTGAAGCTGTTCGGCGGCTGAATTCCTGTGCCCACGAGGCGAGAAAAGCATCATTCATTCCTTAGTAATTAGTCTTCACGCTAATTTCGATACCACTTACCGCTATTTATCTGAGTCAAAGGTAGGTCATGACCATGCTACCAAGATATCGCTAGCTACCGGAAGGGTTGGTATGATTGAGGAGTTGATGGCGAGGGGAGTTACAGGTTTAGAGAGAAATCTTGCCGAAGCGAAACAGATCGTCACGGATCTTCAAATTGGGTTCAGTGTAATGGACGTAGACGAATATGATTTGGAAAAGTAACTTGCTCTTACTCCTGTTTCCATCTATTCAGATTAGGCCGCCTGTGGTATTCTTTTCTCCCACTTTTTAGACCAAAATATGACCTATGTTTTAATTTTACTGTTGGGGTGCCCATTTTGGGCCAATATATATGAACTTTTGTAAAGTCTTAAAAGTGCCTTTTGTATTCACACCGGGCGTAGCTAGTGCTGGCTTACCCCGTGTATTATATAGGTACGTAAAGTGATATTTTGGTTTACCTTGTCTAGATATGGTTTTAGGTGCAGTAGTGTCCGGCATAGCCCATACCCCACTTGAATAAGTTTTAGGAAGCTTGAAGGTTTTCCGTATTTCAAATGTTTGCGAGTATGAGACCCAACTTTCTTATATTATGGGTGTGTGTACGTTCAAGCAAAGGCAAGGAGTTGCTAGCTCATGCAGGGTGTTGTTTCACCAAAGCATCTATTGGAGATTCAAATGATTGGTTGCTTAATCAGGGCAACAATGTTTCAGAGGGAGCTGATGACCTCGTAAAGTAAAATCAGAATTTTTTTTATTCGTATCTGTACCCTGACTTGGGTTACCTACATATCCAGTGGGGTTAAGCCTTTCCGTAGTTCGCTTTTCATACAATAAGTTAGGTTCTTCATAACCGTCTTTTTTAATAACTATGATACTTTCGTAGATTTACAGAGTTTGAAACTCGTTTTACCATCGTTCCTTTCATTTCCATGAGTTTTTTATGACGGGCTGGAAAACTCGTGATACTTGGTATGGTCCTTCCAATTCACACCTAACTTTCTTGCGCGATATTCCTGTGCTTTTTTGTAAACCCAACTTAAAACGAGTTCGCCGACCTCAGATTCCTTCTTTGAAACCTTCTTGTTATTGTGCTTTGCTGCTATTTTCTGATATTTCTGAAGCCTTAGTAGTGCTTGGTCGTGCAATTCCCTCAATTATTAACCTTCTGTCCTCAAGCATGTCCTCGTTCAAATCGATCAAATGTGGTAACATCGCCGTTCTCAAACATTGGTACTTCCATTTCTGCTGGTGTAACTTCTTCTAGTCCGTAGACTATAGAATAAGGTGTTTGGTTTGTTCTACGTTGGGGAGTCGTCCGGTGAGACCTTAGGACTCCACTTAGGCCATAAGACCAGTCTCCCTTCTTGCGATCTAGCCGTTTCTTCAATCCCTCGATATTCTTCTATTTGTTGCTTCAGCTTGGCCGTTTCCTTGGGATTCATGGATAAGAATAATGAATCCTGATATTAATGTCGTGCAATAAACCACTAATTCATTGGAAATAAATTGGGGTCTGTTATCCGCTACTATCTCGTATGTTATTTCGTGTCTGCATGCTGTATTTTCCATATAAACCTTTTTACGGTCATATCGGTCACGAAGGATACACTTCAGTCTTCACCGACTTTGTGAAAACAATCAGTTAATACTAGCAGGTGTTTGTTCCCCTGTGATGGATGCATAGGGCCTATGAGGTCCGTCACCCATTGCATGAACAAATATGGTGACGTTACCGTGCTCATTAGCTCTGCTGGTTGATGAAATATTGGTGCGTGCCTCTGCATCGTTCACACTTTTCAGCATAATCCACACAATCTTCTCCCATCGTAGGCCAGAAGTATCTGATCTTTCGGGCCATAGACCTTCCCGTCGGAGTGGTTCCCGCAATCTCTGAAATGTACTTCGTGCATTACTTTCTTTATCTCTTCTCTGTGGATACAATTAAGATGGATATCGTTAGAGCTTCTCTTGTACATCCGGTTATTCCTCATACAATACCTTGAACTTCTCTGCTTTAATTTCCGTGCATCACACTTTTCTTCTTGTATAGTCTCGTTTATAATGTATGATTTTATTGGTTCTCTCCAATCATCTCTTCTCATGATTTTATCCAGACTTGGCCTGTACGTGTCAATCACCGAGCTCATCTTCGTGTAAATTAAACTGCTCTTACGGCTAGGACTACTTTGCTTTTTCTTCTTCTTTATGTTTTCTATCGACCTTAATGGTAGGTTCTTATATGTACTCGACCGGGATTATTCGCTTGAGGTCAGGATTCCAGGTGGACGTCAGTGCTTCCAGGACGTCCGCGGTGGTATTTTGCTCGTAGAGATTTTTTGAGTTTATTGATGAGAACTTTGTTGCCAAATTTTGTGTTGTCATCCCTTTCATCTCTTGCTTCACAATCTTCGTTGAATTGGCTGGCCACCAATTGTGAATCACCAGTGAGCTTCTAACGCGTCTACCTTAGTGGCAATGGCCAATCATAGCCAGGCCAACAATGCTTCGTATTCGACTTCCTTGTTGGATGCCTTGAATCCTAACCTGAAACATTGTTCAAAGATCTCACGTGTGTGAGACACCTGTTGTATCCACAACACCCGATCCTTTTTGAGAAGAAGGACCCATTGACGTAAGTTTCCATGTTGAATCAGTTTCAGCGTTTTAATCATTGCTTTGGCTCTCTGATATAGACTTGTGATAGGTGGAAGTTTGATGAGGAAATACGCCAAATTTGTGCCTTCATACTGGGACGAGGTTTATACTAGAAGTCATACTCGCTTAGACTCGATTGCCCACTTTGCTATCCTTCTGACTTGGCAGGCTATGTAGGATTAATCTGAGTGGATGAATTAATAAAACCACTATTGTGTGGGATTGGAAGTATGGCCGGAATTTTCTTGAAGCTGTTAGGATGGCTAATGATAATTTTTCCATAATTGTGTATCTTGTCTCTGCTTCTTCGAGTGATTTATTGACGTAAAGATTGCGTTCTGATTCTCCTTTATCCCCGTCAAGGACACCAATTACGACAGAATTAGATTATTGCAATATAAAGAAAAGAGTGTCTCACCATCTTCTAGTTTATGCAAGACGGGCTGGGTCGAGAGTATCTTTTAATATGAGAAAAGCTGTTTCGCATTCGTCGTTCCACTCGAAGTCTTTTTTCTTCGTATCAGCTGATAAAATAGTAGGCACTTGTCTGTTGACCGTCATATGAAACCTGTTAAGCCCGGCTATTCTTACTGCGAAACGTTGAACTTTGTTTCGTTTGAAGAGATGTCATGTCTTAGTAATGACGATATGTGCTGTGGGTTTGCTTCTATTCCTCGTCGTGTAATCCAAGTAGCGGAAGAAATTCTCTCGAAGTGACAGGTAAAGTATATTTTGTTGGATTTATATCATTCATGATATTTGTTTAACACTCAAAAGCATTCTCTTAGGTGGGTGATGTGATCATCTTCCTTCATGGAATTTTTCAAAGCATGTCATCTATATAGACTTCCACTTTTCTTCCGATTTTGTTTCATGAACATTTTGTAATAAGCGTTGGTACTCGCCCCTGGTGTTCTTGAGTTCTGAACGGCAATTACCTTGTAGGAATACAGTCCTCGGTCGTGACGAAGGCGGTTTTCTCTTCGCCATTTGGTGCATCAGGATCTGATTGTACCCCAAATATGCATCTCGGATTGATAGGATCTCGTTTTCTAGCGATCTCTTCCACTAGGCAATTTGTACGTGGCTGAGGGAAAACTGTATTTAGGGGCATGCTTTGTTAAGATTGGTAAAATATATGCACACCCTCCATTTTCTGTTCTTTTTCTACATTACCACTGGGGTTTTCAAGCCAATCTGGGTACTTTACTTTGATAATAGATCCTGCTTTAAGTAATCTTGCAACTTCTTGTGCTGCGGCCTTTCTCTTTTGGAACTGAGCTTCCTCCTTTTTTTGGAATCTCGTTTGAGGTAGGGTCGACGTTTAGTTCATGTGATGCGACTTCTGGTTATTCCAACCATATCGTCAACCGTCAAGTGAATGTGCTCTTACTTTCCTTCAAAAAGTGACAATTCCGTTCTTTATGCTTTTTTTTTTGTTTTGTTCCGATTTCCACTCAATAATACGGGTCTAATAAATTGATATTCACTGCTGTGTCTCTGATAGTTGTGGACCATCATTCTTTTTTACTTCTGATTTCCAGCATGCATCAAAGTCTTCTTGTAGCTTTTTTGGGTAGCTCGTCTTTGTTTGTTTTCTTTTACACAAGACATCCTAGCCGTTCTTTGCTTTCCTCGATACTCACGACTTATTGGGAGGTCGAGAGTTTTATGCATTGATAGTAAGTCGATAGAATGGCTCGCAGGAGTGAATCTATGGTACTCCTAGAATTATATCATAAATTCCCGGACATACAAGATTGCATAACTTAGCTTTTGTCTCAACGCCGCGATATGGGTGGTGATCCAAATTCCTTAGCGAGCTTGGTCCCCCTATTACGTTGACGCAATCCTCTGAGGTGAATCGTGTTTTGGATGAGTCGTCCCCTTCTCTTGCCATCATAGCGTGCTTTTCAGCTCGACATAACGCATCCGTAAGCGTCTTTGGTTGGTTAAGTAATAGTTCTAGGCGAAGAGGAGATTCAAATTTCAAGGCACATTTAATGAGTGTTATTTCGAGCTCATCACATACTCATGTATTCGATATTGCATCCTTGAATCTCGCCAAAAACGGGCACAAAAATTCATTGATATACTATGGATTTTACATGTTTTTACCCATAGTATATATGCTTTTTAGGAACTGTTATATTTGTCTAGAATCTGTTTTAGGGCTATTTTCAGGTCCAAGTATGTTTTGGAGTAATGTGGAAAATAGATGATATTTTAGGACACTATGACGAAAAAAAAACTCCGTACTTGCTGAAGAATCAGAAGTCAAAGTCGATATTTACAAAGAGTGTCGATTGAAAACACTCTGTTTTCATTGATCGACAGTGAAGCGTGAGACGGGCTGACTTGTTGGTGACCGATTGAAAGCCCATAAGTTTCACATATTTACAAGATTACCCCTACCTCAACTTTAATACCTAGTATTCAAGTGTTTTGCCATTGTTTGGGAAACACACAACCTTTATTACTTTTCATAACCTATTCCGTACTTAGAAGCTTTTTGTTTGATTTTGAGAGAAGATCTAAGACTCCTTTAGATATTTATATTGGAATTCCATTGTTTCTTATTATTTATTATATTTCATGATTTCTATTTAGTTTATTATCATGCTTTGCTTGATCATGTCTGAGTAGTTCTCTTTGTTAGATTTAGGGTTAATTAGGGTTATGAAGGATTAGCCAAAACTATAGAATTGCTAAGGTGATAGAGATATCCAATAATTAAACTGCTATTAATGCTTGTGTTCTAGAGTAGCTAACTAGAACACTGATCTTAGGATGTAGACAACTACAACAGTAGGTCCTCCATGAATTGATTCTTTTGAGCTAGGTTGGTAGATACATGTGACAGCTGTCTGGGAAGTTAGTGAACTAATCGAAGAGGACAATAAAATCGATGCTCAACACCTACAACCGATCGACGAGTCATTCCGTGTTCATTAGCGAGAGCCAGAAAATTGGACTTAGATAATTACTAGAATCACTTTCAATAAATGGAAATCTATAAATTAGAGTTCAAGTTCTAGGATATCACACATACACACTTAGTTTCTATATCTCTATAATCATGATTATCGAAACCTTAAATCTAGCTATTTCTCATATTGTCTTACAACCATCTAATCAATTGTTTTATTATTTACTGTTATTTACTTAATTGCCTAGCTTAATGTATATATTTATAAGTCTAGTGTTTGTCTACGCTCCATGTGGATTCAATCCCTAAGTACTTACAATTGGACCTCGTATTTGAGAGAGAAATTGCTCATAGGGTAATTTGAGAGTATATCAAATTTGGCGACATTATCGGTGACCATTGGATTCGCCCTTAGATCTAGTAGATAGATTTAGTCTAGGTTTTTATTTATTTTACTTACTTAAATACAAAATAAATTATAACTTGCAGGTGCATACCCATCAGTACCAAAAGGAACAAGGAAAAAGACATAGTGTTCTCAGACCATGTTTCGTTAGAACGTGCAATCTTGAAAGGGTAGCGCACGCATCGATCGACATCAACACATCTTCGTCGACCACCTTACTCTGGTAGCGCCGATTGACAACAGTACACCATTGCCGACCGACACTAATCCGCGAGCAAACAACATGCTGGCTACTCTTATTCTAATGACATATGCGAACGGCAACCTGCATGACCAACATGGTCATCTGCGTAATGCAGCTGGTCAGAAAATTGATAATCAGGGGGCTGTAATTCCTGAACCATAAGCAACTGCTTCAGAAGCTGTTAATGCTGATGATAATGTCAATGCCGAGGCTACTCGAACCAGAACGTTAGCTGACTACAAACCGTCCAGATAAATACTACGCCAACAGATTTTTCATCCGGCCTCCTACTTTCTAGAAGAATGATTTCATGTTGAAGCTATCATACTTCACACTTGTGGGACAGACACCTTTCCATGGTAACCCATATGAGAATCCGAATGAACCATCTTGAGAGTTTTGAGGATTTAGTTTCTGCTATCAAAGCAATGGAATCCCTTGATGACTATCTTTAATGCAAGGTCTTCGAGTACTAACTTGCTGGAAATGATTCATATTTGGCTTAAGAAGTTACCACCAGGATCTCTTACATCCTGGATGACATCAAGAACGCCTTCCTACACAAAATTTCTTGATTATTCGGAATCGAAAGAGTTGAGGAACAGAATCTCTAGATTCACACAGGAGCCTGCAGAATCATTTAAGAGCTCCTGGATCAGATTTCAAGTCATATCAGAGAGATTGTCTACACCATGGATTCAATTAGGTACAGCTTCTTAGTACCTTCTTCAGAGGCATTGTTGTGGTCTACCAGATGGCTCTATATACTGTTAGTAATGGTAACTTTACAACAACAAATCCAGAAGAGGTTGTGGGCTTATTGAGAACTTGGCATCTAGCAATAGCACCAAGAAAACTGACATGAAGAGGAGAATTTTGGCTTCTATACTTGACAAGGAGCAGACGTATAAAGTTCAAGCCAAGTTGGAAAGTGTTCACAAGCTTCTTAAGAAGCGAGTTAGGTTTGCAGAAGGTGTAAAGGGTATTGATACCAGCAATGAGGGCGACGAAGAGGATGTGAACTACATTAGTGGAATGATTTTTTCAAAAGTTTAAGAATCAGGGTGAAACAAGAAGTATTATGGCACTAGCCAGAGGAGTAATTACAATCATAATTCACAGTATCAATAACCTTACCTGCAGCAACAACAGCAACAACAAGACATATCGAGATTTGTTTTACCCGAACCCCCCACCAGCAAATCAAGAAAGCAAAATGGAGAGTATGACTGATCAGGTTCTTGAGGGTCAGCAGAAGTTGACAGTGGATTTCAATGGGAAGATAGATGTTGTATACAACAACTTGAATGATAGTTTGAATCTCTCAGCACCCATGTGAAGAAGTTGGGGACTCAAGTGGTTCAGACCAGCGAGGTTGTTAGGAGACAGGAAGCACTGATTAAAGGTAAAGGAGAAACTGACAAAGACACCACGTGAATTCCTTGATAGATGATGATTTTTGGAAGTGTTGAAGGAGGAGAAACCGCAAGAAGGGGACTTCCAAGTCGAAAGTTCCATGTCCTTCGGTGGTTCTCACTTGTGTCGTTCGACACTCGAGATAGATCATCGATCGACATCCGCGAAGGAAAGCGAGCGATACTAGATGTTGAACAGTGATCGAAAGTCCAGTCTGAGTCCATAACATCTTGCGAAACGGTCAACATCGGTCGATACTCACACATGTTCTTCGATCGACATCGACCAGTAAACTACCGAGTTCGTTTGCTAAGCATCGACATGGAGTGCCATAATTCTACAAGACATTCGTCAAAGACTTCATTTGCACCCACATGCGACACTAATCATTGATGAGGCTACAGAGGCACCAGTTTCTAAGACAAACATGAACAAATTTCTAAGCATCTAAGAAGAGAAGCTAATGAGAAAGAGATTGATAATTTCAGCAAGAGGATGAAGAGGATCCCAGTGGACATGCCATTCGATGATGCTTATTGGATCCATAGACTCTAGATATTTTTCAGGGAAAGCAAGAAAATGTAGAAGACATTGAGCTTATGTTCCATCAGATCAAGAGAACCTGAAGCAGAGGATTACATTACAGAAGAAGAGTGATCCTAGGAAGTTTGTGGTTCCATGCATGACTGGAGGTCACAACTACCCTACTGCCCTCTGCGACACAAGTTCTTCAGTCAGCATAATGCCAAGGTCTCTGGCTGAGAAACTAAGTTTGAAGATAGAGCCTTAAAGCGAATCATTCACTTTTGTTGATTGCTCTAAGGTAATTCAGGAGGGGTTGTCATAAACCTTCTGGTTCAGATTGGCAATGCCTTAGTTCCAGTGGATTTTCACATTATGGATATTCAAATAGAATGGTATTCTTCTTGTTACTTGGGCGAGCTTTCATGACTACTATAGGAGTTGTTTGCGACATGAAGACGAACAGGTTATATCTTTCACTCATCAGCGAGACAGATTTCTATAACCTTGTCAAGGGAAACACGCCATACATTGAGATAGGAGAAGATCCAAGGCTTGTAGCAGCTCGCTACAATTATTTTAACAAAGAACGTGAAGGTGATGGTGAACCAACGATCGACATTCCATATCAGCCATCAATCGACGCTACACCATAATAGAGATTCATTCTTGATTGAACCCGCAATTTTGTCTAAAGAAACAGTCAATGCAAACAACTATAAAGAAGAGCATAAGGCATCGATCGATAACTGTAACCTCCATCGATCTACACTTTGCGAATTCACAATCCGAATGTTCCTACAATGAAGCCTCAGCCACCCATCCTCGATCTAGAAGATTCAGACACCCAGAAAGTGTCCTTTCACCAGATGAATTTGGAGTTACCAGAGATCAGTTGGAGCGCCTAACGATGGAAGCACATGCTAACGATGGAAGGATCATCAATGTCCAAAGAAGACATAGCTGACATTCTATATATGACTGATGACACATGAAAGCTCTACATCAGTCTACCAGAGTATGAGGGACATCATAAGACAGAAAACCCAATCTGGCCAGTACCTGAGATGTATAAGAGAGTGCAAATTGAAGAGATGACAACTAACATCTAGAGAGCTCAAGAGCAGATGTTTGATGAGTTCTACAAGAAGATTGATGCAATATACTACACTCTCAACAACATAATTGGATGGATCAACAAATTGATGAGGAGCTACAACGGAAAGTGGATTACACACATGAGATTATCCAGAGACAGCAAGAGCGCAGAACCAGAAGTGAAGAAGCCATCAAAGATTGTGGGCACATGGTTTGAAGTGAGCAGGGAAGATGTGGATACTTGTTTTCCCTACAAGTGTTCTTTTGCCTCCTTACTAGTCCAAATCATCCAAACGTCAAGCTATTAGACTATAAACAAGCGCTTGATGGTAAGCAACCTATTTCATGTTTATTTTATTTCAGATCAAAAAGACTCGAGGAAGACGAGTCTCATAGAGCATCGACAAACACTTGATCACTATCGATCGACAAACCTAACCAAGCATCTATCAATCATCACTTAACCGTGCATCGATCGATCATCACTTAAACCCATGTTGATCGATACTCAACATCAACAAGCATGTATACCATTTTTCCTTGTTAAATTTTGTACTTTTGATTTAATTTTCCAACCAATCTGAGGCTAAGCAAAATTGGGGACAGTGTTGTCTGAGGGAGGTTTATTGATATTGTATTTTATATTTATGGTTTTTACTAAAACTTTTCTAGAGTCAAGAAGGGAATTATATCATTTTAAGAAAATTTATTATTACCTAACCACTCTATATCACCATTATTAGACTTATTGACTGCAGATTATACTAGAGATAGCAAAGTGGATTACTTGCTTGTCTTGGGCGTTGGTATATAGTGGATCAGATTCCTTCTGCAAGCCTGGAAGGTAAAAGTCTATGTGTTTTTGGTTCCCTTCTCTCTCTCTCTCTCTCTCTCTCTCTCTCTCTCTCTCTCTCTCTCTCCTCTCTCTCTCTCTCTCTCTCTCTTCTCTCTCTCTCTCTCTCTCTCTCTCTCTCTCTCTCTCCCTCTTCTTCATCTAGAGAAAAAATATTGAGATGATTTCATGAGAAGCAAAGGGGTAGGTACATTCCCGGTGACCCCACTATTTTCTTAAACTTTGTCAAAACTAAATAAAAAGAAAAAAAATAAAGAAAAGAAAAAAATATATGAACAAGACGGACTGTAGCAGCACCATTGATTCATTTAAAATGATTCAGAGAAGAGAGAAATATGGAAGAAAGGGATAAGAGAAGACAACATGTGTGTTCAGAAACTTGCTTGATTAAGAGTCCATGTGTCCTCAAATCGATACTCCTAAGGTACAGCCTGCACTTTTTATATTTAAGACTTAAGGTTAGTATAGGAGCTACTCAGACATTATTAGCTAAGTTGCTGGTAGAATGAATTTGGTTGCTAACTAGGATATGGTATATAAAGTATCTCTAACGTTAGCACTTACTTGATGTGGCTTGCAACATATAGGGGTGATAGTAGTAAGTTAAAGATTTGTGAGTCCCTGCGTTTTCAAACCTTTTTCAGATAGATATATTATTTGATTAAAAACATGCAAAATGAATAAGTATGGGGGAGTTGATATACTATTGTTTTTACCCGTTTTTATGATAGTATAAGTGCTTTTTAGGAACTATTATGTGTTTGGAGTCTATTTTTAGGCTATTTTCAGGTCCAAATAAGTTTTGGAGCAATGTGGAGATATGAATTATCTTAGGGCTTTATGATGAAGAAACTCGTAGTTGCTGAAGAATCAGAAATCAGAGTCGATATTTACGAAAAGTGTCGATCAACAGCACGATTGATATCACTCAGATTACCCTAAGGAGTGACTTTACTCTCTCAAATAAGAGTTTGAGTTGTAGTACTTAGGGATCAAATCCACAATGAACGTGGAAACACAATAAACTCAATCAATCGCGATTAAGCTAAGTTAATAGATTTAATAGGCACTAAATAAAGTAAAGGTCGAACAAGGATGTTGTTCTAAAGAGATTGATGAGTTGTTTGATGGAAGGATGGTTTGCTAGATCTAGGGTTTCAGGCAACTGAATTATAATGGATAGGATGCAGAAAATTATTAATATGCGAGGATAATAAATTTTAACTAGTCTAACCCCCTCTTGTCCCAACTCTCGTATGCTGACAGAGAAATTTATCGTCGATTGACGGCTAAAACTAGAGTAGTCTTTTTGAAAGAGGTTTGAAAACAGAAGGGACTCACACAATTTTAAGACTTAGTATCATCACCTCTACAATGTTGCAAGCCACATCAAATAAATCCTAACTTCAGAGGTACTTTATATACCTTATCCTAGCTTAGCAACAAATTCATCTAGCCAGAAACTTAGCAAATCTTGTCTGACTATCCCCTCTAGTAACCTCATTTCTATATATATATATATATATATATAAAAGTGTAGGCTTTACATTGGGAGTATCGAGCAAATGCCATATTGACTCTTACTCAAGCAAGTTTCTGAACACACATGTAGTCTTCTCTGATCCATTTCTTCCCTCTTTCTCTCTTCTCTGAATCCTTATAGTTTCAATTCCAATGAGCGCTGATTCTAATGTAGTCATTTTTTTATCTTATTGACTTGTCTACTTTTGTAGCTCTATTTTTGACAAAATGTAGCGAATAATGGGGTCACAGGAGACACTACTACACCTCGTTTCAACAATGTGTGATCATTCCTTTCTGAATTATAATAATGGGGTCATAGGAGACACTCTTACCCCTCTGCATCTTCTAGGAAATTATCTCAATCTTTTATTTTTAAAGATGCCAAAGAGAGAGAGAGAAGGGAACCATAAACACATAGACTTTTACCTTCCAGGCTTGCATGTTAAGTCAAATTATGCCCGATGTATACTAAGCCCCAAGACAAGCAAGTTAAGTCAAATTAGGTTGGAGGTCAGCTTTGGTCCCTTCAAACATTCTCAGAAAGTATGGTCATAGTTGACATGTGATTCACTTTGGTATCTCTAGTACACTCTCTTGTCAATAAGTCTAAGAATGGTACTAGAGAGTGGTTAGATAGCAAGTAAAAATTAAAAAAGTTCATCATCCCCTTCCTGACTCAATTAATTTTTTTTGAAACATTTAATAGGACTCAAAAATAAACTAAATATCAGTAAACGTCCCCCCAAACTTGAATTACACTGTCTCTAGGGTATATCCAGTGGAAGTTTGGTGAGACCATAAATCATAAGGACACAATTTAATAAGGAAAACGATATACCTGCTCGCTGATGTCAGTATCGATCAACACAATAAAGTGGCAATCATTCGTTTCTGGTGTCGTACTGTCGATCAAAAATCACCTGGTCTCATCGGTCGATGCTTAGAGCAATCCTCTCCTCAGATCTCTTTTTTTATCAAGATTCAAAATAAATCACAATGTTAGTAGAACATCTCTTAGACTTAAAAACATTGTCCCCGGTGTTATTCAGTCTAAGATTGGTGGGAAAAGAAACCATAAGTACTAAATTTAACAAGGTTTCGCGAGTCACTGCCATTGATGTGAGTGTCGATCAACACAGTTAAGTAGCGATCGATACTTGTGATGCTGTATCGCTTGATGCTAGATAGCCTCCGTCGATTCTTTGTTCAAACTCGTCTTCCCGGATCCAATTAAACACGAAAGTCAGTAATAAATTAAAATAAAACCAAGTTTACAACAAACCTAACAGTGGGTTCCCTCCCACTCAGAGCTTATTTTCAGTCATTAGCTTGACTTCTGGAGATCTGATTAAGTACGGATGAGAATGAGAACTTGCTCCAAAACAATTCACAATATCTACTCTCTGAAGCTTTATCATGATTTTGTGAAAGCCTCCTCCATAGACTCTTATCATTTGTCTATCATATCAGGAATAAGGAGTGCTTGAAGCTTTGCAAATGGCTTTGAGAAGCATTTTCTGGGCACTCTAGTTTTCCTGACACCATCTGAGAAATGAGGAATCAATGATAACTGAGGGCCACCCTTGATCCTTTTTCTCTTTTTTCGATTCTTCCTCTTCATTCCCCCAGACTTTTTTGATCGTGTGGTGGTGCCTCCATCAATTTTTTTTGACACACTTCAAACTCATTCTGCTCTGATGTGCGATGGGTGTCGATTGATGGTGAAGTGGTAGTGTCGATCGATGCCGTCTTGTTGATGTTGTTTGATACTGCTTCTCTGCGGCCATTTTCGAGTTTGCTTGTAAATCTCAACCCTCTCTAAGAATTTGTTTCATGATGATGATCATCAAATACCACATTGTAGGGAACCTAGATGCACACTTCTATCTGGTAGGATAGGAGATTCAGCTTCAAATACAGCGCATGGAACCACAATCTTCACAAGATCATGTATCCTCTTCACTTTTTTCTGAAACCAATCAGCTTCTTCTATACAAATAGGTGGTATCTGATGTTGAGAGACAGAAAGATGTGAGGTCTCAGACTTGTCCACTCTTTACTCAGTCGGTTCCAGCTCAACTTTGTATCCTGGTAGCTCGTCCAACATGAGTGCCGATCGATATAATCGAACGGGTGTTGATTGATGCTATCTGGCGTGTGTCGATTGATGATGTAGGGTGGTGTAGATCAATGATATAGGGTGGGAGTCAATAGATCTTATCAGTCTTGTGTCGACCGATGTCGAGTGGATGTTGTCGATCGATGTCAGGTGGATGCTTTCGATCGATGCTAGCCTATGGCGAAGTCTCCATATATTTTCTCGTAGTGTGCCGTTCTTCATCAAGCTTCTACTCCGAGTCAACCCATTCCTCCAGCACTAAAAATTATTTCATAGTGACTTTGTACCGACCCGCTCCTGGAGTATTTTTAAATTCGAAGGAAATAAATTGAGAGAGGTTTAGTTGTAAAAGGAGCATATTTTTCTAAATGTGGAAACACTTGTATTCATGAGGGTTGGAAGAATGAACCACATTTCTGACCAAGTGTCGGATGTTTGGTAAACACATAGAGCGGTCAAAGTCTAAGCAAGGGAATTACAAACTGCCAGTTTAACTATGAAAAGTTTGGCTGTCGGAGAATGCGGGTTCCAAGTAAGGCAAGTTTGATCAGGTGCAAGTCACAAGATTATACAAAAAGAAGGTCGGGTCTACGGGAGTCATATAAGGCAATAAGCGTAGATAATTTTGGAGCCATTGATGATAAGTTTGACCAAGCTAAATAAGGAAACAACACTTTCTGGCCGGCTTGGTGAGCAAGTCCTGAAATAAGAATAAAAGGAGACCTCAAGCCTTCATTTCTCGGGGAACTCATAAACAAGAATTAGAGAGAGCCCAGCATGAGCGAAGTTCAAGAGAGAAGATTTCGAGAAGAAGGATCGAACAAGGAGGACCCAAAGAGTTCTTTGCCAGGAAACACATGGAGGTTCAGAGTCTTTGATCTCTTAAGAGCAACCGAGGTGAGGGCATGATTCGTGGCAACTTAATAGTTAGTATTTTTATCTTAGTTGGATTGTTAGGATGAAGATTATGTGTTAGAGGAATTGTTCATGGAAAGTTTGTTCTTCGTTCTTCGAGATAGTTCTCAAGGATCGAATAATGTTCTTACTTTCATAGGATATTTTCATGATATATTGCGTGAAATGATGTTATGTCTAATTGAGATGTTTACGTGAAATACTTAGACTTGATCTGACAAGAATTTAAATGTTAGGTTGAAAATGTTATAGAAACGGATTGAGAATTGAAGTAATTAAGGAAAGTACAAGATTAGAATAACGTGATTAAGCTAAGGAAGAAAAATATGTTTTGGCTTAGGGCCGTAAAGATGTTATGACCATGTTTTGGCTTCGGGCCGTGTATGTTGGCTTTGGCCGTTATGGACCTTCGGGTCACAGGTTGGCTTCGGCCGCAGGTTGGCTACGACGGTAATGGACTGGCCGGTCGCAGGTTTGGCTTCGGCCGCAGGTTTGGCTACAGCCGCAGGTTTAGCTTCGGCCGCAGGTTTGGCTTCGGCCGCAGGTTTGGCTAAAGCTGCAGGTTCGGCTATGGCCGCAGGTTGATGGACCTTCGGGTCAGAATGTTAGGAAATGCTAAAGTAAAGAAATGATAGAACCGGATGTTAGGTTGTTAGTTTTTGAATGCATGAAAATGAATAAGTAATAGGAAAGAAAATTGGTTAAGTAAGAAATGATAGAAACGAATGGCTAGGTTGATATATTGGACATTGCTAGGTTGTTAGAATGGAATATGGAATTTGATTTTTTGATTATTCAGTGTGATGTGGGCGGTTTTGAGCGTCCTCACTGAGTAATTTTGTATACTCATGCCTTCTTTTGCGGATGCAAGTAAGCTTGATTGTGTGGACCGGAGCGCGGGACGATGAAGACCATCGGGCGGGGTATTTTGAACATGGGTAATGTTTGGGAAGTTTTATAAAAATCTTTACTTAGAATTTTTAACGTTTTTTCAAAGATTTTCGGGTTGGGGTTTTTCAATTTGGTATTAGAGCGGGGTAGGCCAGTCAGTTATGTCATGGCTGGCCGCTGTTCGAAAATTGTATTTGTGGTTAAGGGTGGAAAGAAACCGATGGTCTATGTCTCGCGCGAAGAATGTGTAGTATGATGTTTCTAGGGATTATCTTAGTATGTGTTTATGATTGGATTGCTTAGCAAATGGGTAAGCGAAATTATTTTCCATAGTTGCAGGAAGTTAGTGCAAACTAACTTACGTCTTGTTAAAGATGAAATTGTGTCGTCGATCGGGTTTTTTATAAAGTATGCAATTTGGGTATCCGGTTTGTTCGGTCAGCAGGAGTAAATTTTCTTAAATTCGTGTGCGATGAATCAAGATATGTCAGCTTTAGGGAAGGAGTGGATACAATGGTAGGAAGTATGAAGAAATATGCGATATGGAATTTTGGTTGAGTAATTGGAAAGCTAGGATTGTGAGAGTTGCTAATTTAATTCCTGGAAATAAAGGAAGTTAATGTCTAATGGAATTATGAAGTGTTGGATGTTCGTGGGTTGTGTAGCACACTTGCTGGAAGCTTAATGGGTCAATGAAAGTTCAACAAGAACATGTGTGTGGTTAGAAGAACGTGGCACTAGGGGTTCACAAGGTGGACGTAAGGATGGAGTTAATCCGCTTGTTAGTGGTGTGGTGGTGAATGCCAAACTTTGTTCTATTTCGGGTGTCGCATTCCTTGTGTGGCAGGAAATCGCCCAACATTGGTCACATAAGAATGAGTTCGAGGACGAGATCAGATTTGGTCATGCAACATAAATGGTGATTTTCAAGTCATATGTCATTTATCAAGATGTTTCAATGCTGGTGGAAAGCATGGACATTTAGGTAAATGGTAAATATGGCAAGTTAGATTGAATGGGAAAAAGAAAAGTTGATATTTCAAGGAATAAGGAAATGGTTTGAGATTTTAGTAGCACCAGAAATAAGAACGAAATAGATGGTGAAGAATAGTGTAAAGTAATCTTAGGGCCATCGCGGATTCGAGAGATGAGCAAGGAGAGGTGTTTATCAAAACTTTAATGTGATAGAGTGAGTACGAAAGCAAAAAGTTTTTATGGAAAGTTAAGCAAGTGCAGTTTTAGAACATGAGCATTGGGTTCTTAGGGTACTTGGCACCCAAAGGAAGAGTGGTGTGATTCGAAGAAAGGTCACGACCACTGCAATTGTCTGTGGCAAAGGATCCAATAAAGATCAGAAACTCCGTTCAGATTAGTGGATAAGAATTGACAACTTGTAAAAGGTGTTTCAAGTGGTTGATTTATTGAATGGGTTGACGGAAAAAGATATTGAGTATGGTGAGCGAGACAATGCAAGGGAAGTTATGTGGTTCCGAAAGTGCGGCGGATGGGTATGGAAGTGATAGTACCATCCATGTAAGAATGCTATGCATTGAATCATCAAAGATCTGACTTTGGTGTTTCAAGTTTTAAACGAATTTGATAGAACCTATCTGTTTTGAATGAGCTGTTGAGAATGTTGTAAGTAAATGTCGTGACATATGAGATGAGTGCACGGACTGGGGAAGCATTATCAAGTTCACTTACGGGCTTTGATCATATTAGCGCATGGAAGCGTGGTGAAGTAAAAGAAGTCAAGGATAAGACCGCAATGTCAGCCGGAGATGAACCAAGACAAAGAAGATGAATGGATATAGTCATGGACTATGATTTCGAGATAGCCACCACTCAAAGAAGGTTAATCTAGTGGCAGATGCGATTAGTCACATGAAGGCAAGTGTTTTGGTAGTGAAAGAATCAGAACAACTGATTATAATGGTTGAAATGCTCCGTGTAAAGCAATATTATTTGAAGCAGTTTCTATGGGTGGATGAAAGTCTGATATAACAACTGATGAAACAAGATCATTAGACACCAAGTGGGTTGCTGCAAGTTACCAATGTTCGAGTGGAAGGGGACTTTAATCACAATGGTTTTTTGTGAACGGACTATCCATGAATAACAAATCTTTTGGGATGACTATGGATTATAGTGGTCTACTTAAGTAAATATGCACATTTCAGTTTAAAAGAGGATGTGGTGGATAAGTGTACTTGGCTGGGAAAGAAAAAGATGGTGAGACTTCATTAAGTTTTGTTAGCACCATGTCAGACCGGATGAAATTTTATGTTCGGATTTTGGGATGGCATTTCTGAAAAATCATTGAGCATAGAGTGCACTTGTCATAAACTCAAGAATACATGGTATTATTTTTATTTGTAAAATTCTTAAAATTCAAGCTGGGAAATAATTTGTTTTTGGAATCAGCAACATGTGGAATCAAAGTGGGGAAAAAAAATCTACTGCTAAAAGTGACGAAGAAAATGTGGGATGGTGGAAACCCAAGATCAGGTATGTTAAGTTACTTGTAAGAAAGGTATGAGCCATGCTCCAGAGTCGCTAGATGTTCATCAGTTGGTCGAGGCTAAATTCGAGGACGATTTTTGTTTAAGTGGGGGAGAGTTGTAACGACCCGCTCCCGGAGTATTTTTTAAATTCGAAGGAAATAAATCGCGAGAGGTTTAGTTGTAAAAGAAGCATATTTTTCTAAGTGTGGAAACACTTGTATTCATGAGGGTTGGAAGAATGAGCCACATTTTTTATCAAGTGTCGGATGTTCGGTAAACACATAGAGCGGTCAAAGTCTAATCAAGGGAATTACAGACTGTTAGTTTAACTACGGAAAGTTTGGCTATCGGAGAATGCGGGTTCGTAGTAAGGCAAGTTTGATCAGGTGCAACTCACGAGATTATACAAAAGAAGGTCGGGTCTACGGGAGTCATATATGGCAATAAGCATAGATATTCTTAGAGCCATTGATGATAAGTTTGACCAAGCTAAATAAGGAAACAACACTTAATGGCCGGCTTGGTGATCAAGTCCTGAAATAAGTGTAAAAGGAGACCTCAAGCCTTCATTTCTCGGGGAACTCATAAACAAGAATTAGAGGACCAGCGAAAGCATGAACGAAGTTCTAGAGAGAAGATTTCGAGAAGAAGGATCGAACAAGGAGGATTAGAGGAGTTCTTTGCCAGATAACGCATGAAGGTTGAGAATCTTCGATCTTTTAAGATCAACCGAGGTGAGGGCGTGATTCGTGGCAACTTAATAGTTAGTATTTTTATCATAGTTGGATTGTTAGGATGAATATTATGCGTTAGAGGAATTGTTTATGGAAAGTTTGTTCTTTCGTTCTTCGAGATAGTTCTCAAGGATCGAATAACGTTCATACTTTCATAGGATATTTGCATGATAGATTGCGTGAAATGATGTTATGTCTAATTGAGATGTTTACGTGAAATACTTAGACTTGATCCGGACAAAAATTGGAATGTTAGGTTGAAAAATGTTATAGAAACGGATTGAGAATTGAAGTAATAAGGAAAGTACGAGATTAGAATAACGTGATTATGCTAAGGAAGAAAAAATATGTTTTGTCTTAGGGCCGTAAAGATGTTATGATCATGTTTTGGCTTCGGTCAGTGTATGTTGGCTTCGGACGTTATGGACCTTCGGGTCGCAGGTTGGCTTCGGCCGCAGGTGGCTACGGCCGTAATGGACTGGCGGGTTGGCTACGGCCGCAGGTTTGGCTTCGGCTGCAGGTTTGGGCTTCGGCCGCAGGTTTGGCTACGGCCGCAGGTTTGGCTTCGGCCGAAGGTTTGGCTTCGGCCGCAAGGTTTGGCTTCGGCGCAGGTTTGGCTACAGCTGCAGGTTCGGCTATGGCCGCAAGTTGATGGACCTTCGGGTCAGAATGTAGAAAATGCTAAAGTAAAGAAATGATAGAAACGGATGTTAGGTTGTTAGTTTTTGAATGCATGAAAATGAATAAGTAATAGGAAAGAAAATTGGCTAAGTAAGAAATGATAGAAACGAATTGCTAGGTTGATAGATTGGACATTGCTAGGTTGTTAGAATGGAATATGGAATTTGATTGCTTGATTATTGAGTGTGATGTGGGCAGTTTTGAGCGTCCTCACTGAGTAATTTTGTATACTCATGCCTCCTTTTGCGGATGGAGGTAAGGTTGATTGTGTGGACCGGAGCGCGGGACAATGAAGACCATCGAGGCGGGGTATTTTGAACAAGGGGTAATGTTTGGGAAGTTTTATAAAGATCTTTACTTAGAATTTTCAACGTGTCTTTCAAAGATTTCCGGGTTGGGGTGTTTAAGACATCGTTATCATCATCCATATATTCAAGCTTTTTCTCCCTCCTCTTGTTCCAAGAACTCCTCTAGCTCCAATAAATATTCCATGGTGATTTCTCTGTGTACATCTGAGGCACTATCACAGCTTGATAAATTGGTGCTCATCAATGTCGAGTCTGCAATGTCCTGAGGACAACTCGGTCTTTCAGTGGTTTCGATAGATGTCGGTCGACAATATGATTCTTTGTCGATCGATGCTGAGGTGGGGGTGTCGATCGATGCTGAGGTCATGGTGTCGATTGATATTGAGGTTGTGGTGTCGATCGATGATAAGGTCAGATCACTAATATCAGCTTCATCTGCTCTTCTTCGCCCTCCGAATCCATGATGTCCATCATCCTCTACCATATATTTCATCGTAGATTCCATCTCGATCTCTAGATTTTCTGCAGCATCATAGAGAAATTTGTCAAGGAAGATGTTACTGATGTCATTCCAGGTAGTAAGGAACCCTGGTGGTAGCTTCTTGCGCCAATGAGTTGCATCTCCAGTAAGGGTGTATGGGAAGAGTTCGCAGAAGTAGTTGTCTTCAGAGACTCCTTTGAACATAAAAATTACAAATTCTCAAACATGTTGATATGAGCCATCGGTTTCTCGTGCGAAAAGCCATGAAAGGGACGCTGTTCCATAAGAGTGATATATATATTGGTTTCAGCTCAAAGTCATCCCTCTCAGCAACCGGTAATAACATTAGGGATTATATAGCCATGTGCATTAATTAATTGTCCTGCACTGTTGCGAACTCGACCTTCTTTGTCCCTTAAGATTTCTTTCTCATCAGCCTCAAGTATAAGCACTTTGATGTCCCTCTGTCTTCTTGCAAGTGGTGTTCGTCATTTGGTGAACAATGTCGCAATGAACAGTGTCATGATGAAAAGTGTCACAATGAACAGTGTCAATCGTGACGGATGAATAGTGTCGATCGACGCGGGATGAATAGTGTCGATCGACGCGGGGTGATAGTGTCGAGATGAATAGTAGCAGGATGAACAGTGTTTTTCCGACACCAAATGAATAGTGTCTTTTGATGCTTGGTTCACGCTGTCGATCGCTGCTGCTTGGAGGGTGTTGATCGATACTTCCCTCGTAGACTTACGGATCATGCATAAACCAGTAGGCTCCTTGTTTGAGGAACCCAAAATCATATCTTCATTGTTGTTCCTCGTACTAAGATGTATGTACCTTAAAGAGAAAACGATTATGTAAATAACACTAATATAGAAAAACCTAGACATAACCAGACAAATTGAGTCTAATAGATCCAAGCTCCCCGGCAATGGCCACAAAATTGATATCACTGCCAATTACCCTAAGATGATTTTATCTCTCTCAAATAAGAGTTCAAGTTGTAGTACTTAGGGATCGAATCTAACAGGGAGCGTGGACACACAATAAACTCAATTCAATCGCGATTAAGCTAGGCTAATAAATTTAATATGCAGTAAATAAAGTAAAGCAGGTCAAACAAGGTATTATTTATAAATAGATTGATGAGTTGTTTGATGGAAGGATGGTCTGCTAGATGTAGGGTTTCAGAAAGTGATTTATAATGGAAAGGATGCAAAGAATTTTTAATATGCGAGGATGATAACTGTTAACTATTCCGAAACCCCTCTTGTCCCAACTCTCCGTATGCTGACAGAGAGTGTACTGTCGATCGATGACTAAGGAACGATGTCGATCGAAGCTAAGAGACATGAAGTTTGTCCCACTATGCTAATTAGACCAGCCTCGCATGCCATCTAACAACCTAGCTCAATAGAATCAATTATGGCACAGAACCTACTCTCGTAGTTGTCCATGTCCTAAGTTCAGGTTACTAGTAGCCTACTCTAGAACGCAAGCAATTAAACAAAATTCCAAAATTGATATTACTTCCATCCTAGCAATCCTAATTTTGGGGCTAATTATCAGTACCGATCAAGAACCCTAAATCTAGCAGCGTAGATCTATTCAAGCAATGATAGTTGTCACGGAAATCCATAGATGAATATATGAAATTGCAATAGAAATAAATATAAAAACAAAGGACTTCCAAGAGAACTCTGAAGGAGCTCCTCCTTCTCCTCGCTAACTAAGAAATAATGAAGTAAAGCTTAGAAAGTGTATCCGTCTACAATGGCTTAGAAAACATAAAATACGGGTTTTAGGTTGTCCAAGGACATTGTGGTATTTTGTGCTGGCTTCTGGGCTTTAGTCGGACATAAAATACTTGACGCGCGTTCTGGCATCACCGTCGATCGTTGCCGAAGGCTGTCTCGTTGATCGACCGTTCCTATATCTCCTCGAACAGCTTTCTCTAGCGAGGAAGACTGACCATTCCTCCAGTAAAACGGGCATAACTTCTGCTACATGATGCTGATTGACCTCAAACCGGTGGAATTGAAAATCTAACTCAAAGATCTATCTTTTGTAAAACGATGAGGCTCAATGTAATGGTGGAAGAGCTCCATTCATAGTTAAATGACGTGTATGTGCAGTTTTGCATCTCAAAATGCTCCAAAAGACTCCAAAATCACCATATTTCTCCAAAACATACATGAACCTGTAAATATCACTAAAAATACTCCAAGTCGTAGTAAATATATCCCTAAAACACTCATATACCATGGCTAAAAGTGGGTAAAATCTATGGTATATCAACTATGTTGTCATAAATCGACATCAAAGCGCGAGACGGGCCGACTTGTTGGTGACCAAATGAAAGCCCAGAAGTTAAACATATTTACAAGATTACCCATGACTGACTTTGTACTTGTATTTAAGTGTTTTTGCCATTGTTTGGGCAACACACGACCTTCATTACTTTTCATAACCTATTCCATACTTAGAAGCTTTTAGTTTGATTTGGAGAGAAGATCCAAAACTTCTTCAGAGATTTGTATTGGAACTCCATTGTTTCATATTTCATATTTTATTTCATGATTTCTTTTCAGTGTATTATCATACTTTGGTTGGTCATGTCTGAGTAAGTTCTCTTTGTTAGATTTAGGGTTAATTAGGGTGATAAAGGATTAGCCCAAAAATATAGATTTGCTAAGTAGATAGAAAGATCCATCAATTGAATTGCTATTAATGCTTATGTTCGAGAGTAGCTAACTTAAACCCTGATCTTAGGTCCTCGCCTGAATTGATTACTTTTAGCTAGATTGTTAGATACATGCGACAGCTGGTCTAGAAATTTAGTGAACCAATCGAATAGATCATTAACCCGATTTAAGGTAGCCGTCGATCAATGCTCAGCGCCTACAATCAATCGACGACTCATTCCGTGTTCATTAGCAAGAGCTAGAATGCTAGACTTAAATAATTATTAGAATCACATGCGACAACTGGGTATATATACACTAGAGTTTAGGTTCTAGAATATCACACACACACACATCTTTAGCTTCTATATCTCTATAATGTTGATTACCTGAAACAATAGATTTAGCTATTTTCTCCTATTGTTTTACAACCATCTAATCAATTGCTTTATTGTTTAGTTCTATTTAATTAGTTTTCTACCTTAAATTTACATATCTGTAAATATCGTGTGTACCCACGCTTCCTGTGTATTTGATCCATAAGTACTACAACTTAATCTCTTATTTGAGAGAGAAGTTGCTCATAGGGTAAATTGTAAGCATATCCTTCATCCTCCCCTTGGTATCGTCCCAAGGGTCGTCTATTGGCGTTACTGCATTGTTTGCGTTACTGTTTCATCAAAGAAAAAGAAAAAGAAAAAGAAATGGTTTTGCAATCTTCCTTTGCCGCAGTTGCCGTCGTCGAGGACTTGTGTTTCATGTTGGATGTAATAAATACAATTTTCTCCTCCTTCTAGCGCTAAAAGCTGAATCCTAAAATTCACTATGAAAAAGTATTTGAATCGAATGAATCTTTGACTAACTAGAAAGTTTAAAATAGAAAGATAGGTATTTAAAACAAAGAAAAATAGATGTTTATTGATAATATTGAATGTGAGTACAAAAAAGTATTGAGAACCAAATGAAATTAGAGTATAGTTTAGTTATGGAGACTTTAGATGAATTTCTTGTCTTGTTTTCCTCTTTTTATAGGCTTCTCTGATGGATCCTAATGTAGGCTCTATTCCCAGAGAAGATCTTGCCTCATCATCATTATCTTAAATCTTATTGATTTGCATTAATGGTCCGTTGACACCCCCCTCCCCCAACTTCCTAGCGCATGAGTTCGGGATGGGCTTTATCTTTATGGGCTGGTATCTTTTTTGGCCATTGTGACCGATTTTTGGTTGGGCATGCTATCCCCGGGTCAGGATTTTGGACCGGGTCATCAGCAGTTGAAAACGGGCCAACAGTTTTCACAGAAACAGGAAACAAAGTAGTTCTTCTTCTCTTTGGTTTGCCATGTACTTTGGCCTTCTAGCGAACCACACCAATGGGAACTCTATTGAGTTAATCCTTGTGGATACATCTTTAAGTTTATTATTCCATGATCTATTACTTTTATAATACTAAAATCAAATTCATTAACAATTTATTACACTACAATTGCATATTTTTAAATTTTCACAGGGTACCAGATTACACGCTTCTATAGAAAATGATCTGGTTCAGAAACATAAACATCTTCTAAATGAATGTCAGCTTTATCAATAAACGCATTCAGTCTGAAAGAATACGGTGGCGAGTTCAGGACCAGTTTGTTTCCTTACAGACTAGTATACTCAAGACAACTAGGACCAAAGCATGTACAGATTTTTCTAATGATGTACTGGAAAAGTATTTCACTGGCTTTGTTGAGATCTTAGACGGAAATACGATAAAAAAATGTATTGATAGGTAACAATATTCTTATATACTTAGTATTCAAAAAATCATGCTTTTAACATAATTGATAGTTTTCATAATCACTCATGTTTGTAATATATAGATGCCATTGGCCAAAAATTGGTAACGTTGAAGAGGTGAAGACAAAAGAGAAGTCAAACAATTCTTTCAAACTACAACTTATTTTGCTCAATACAAAGTAAGGAGTGTCAATATTAATATATTCTAATCAACGATATAGTATCTTATAGGAAATAAAATTCAGTGAGATTTCTCTTAAGTGTATTTTATGGGGGAAACATGCAAAATGAACATTTGCTCATACCACCAAGAAGATGGATGAGTTGTGGTAAGTGTCATGCCTTTTATGTCTGTGAAATCTTATAAAGGTATAACTTTTTTTCCTACTTTATCAATTTTTATAAATTTAAATCATATGTCTAATGTCTTATCCGTGTTTTATAGGAGAGATAAGCATATATAATGCTTTCAGTGCGGCAAAGGTATGGTTTGATCCTACTACTGAATATGCTGATAATTTCAGAAATAGGTATATATATTAAATTTATGATCAATTTAGAATAAGTTTCATTTTAAGAACACTTTATGATTCACGCATAACTAATTACAGTTGATTTGTTATTGTTTTTTCATTACAGGTTGCCCAGTAATCGTCAAATCATTACACAAGGTGCTTTCAGTCATATATCAAATGGTAAATCTTTAGATGGCCGAGTGATTTTTTTTTCGAGAAATCCTCTGAAGACTTTATCTGGTATTTTAGAGTCAGCATCAGTAAGTCTCTTCGTGAATGTGTTTTTTTTCATAACCATTCTCTGGTTCATATATAATAATATCAACAATATATATTACATGTAGTTTGGTAAAGTGGTTTGTTGTGTTACCATCATATGGATTGATTATTCCAAAAATTGGTATTATTGGGCATTCAAAACCTGCAACCTAGAAGTTCAGGAATAAGGTGAGTTTTTGGACGATGATGAGACACAACGGAAGTACAATTGTAAGATGTGCGGCAATGTTAATCTGGTTTACCCAAAGTATCTATTCAATATGTTTGTTTGATTTTATAACATTATAAATTAAGTACCCTAAATTTGCAATCTAATATATTTTTATGTATTTAGATATTATTTGGTTGTGTGTGCACATGACGATACTGATCATACAAAGTATTCCATGTTCAATCAAATTGCTGAAATTTTCCTTGGAAAATCTGCGTATCATTTGATGTGGAAATACGACAAGGGAATTTTATATATTACTATATTATGTAATCTTTGTATTCTTTTCAGCTTGATCACATACCAGTTTATCTGAGTTTCTTGATTCCATTGTTGGGAAGAGAATTATTTTTAAGGTTTCACTCAAATGCGACAATAATAAGTTTGGAAACTCACCGTTTGTTGTGGACTGTTATTTGGATGATTAATACATTATCGATGAGTGGCTTGCAAATTCCTCTGAGGTATTACACTCTTTATATTCCTTTATACATAAATTTATTCATTTTAAAGTAAGATTTTTCTGAATCATCTCTGGCGGATACTCAGACACCAAAATCAAAGAATGGCAACCAGGAAATTGATGATTAAGATCAACAATCAATTTCAAAATAGATTAAATTGGAGAGAAAATGATTATTTTTCGTTTTTATTTTGTCGAATATAACGATTATGATATTTTTGATTTGGTTTTATTGGTTGCAACATTTAGTGTTTAGTACTTTTAAGATTGAATAATTATTATGTTTTCCTAGATTCATTTCTTTACTTTTAATTTTATTTTGCTTTTTAACAAATAGTTATTAAAATGAAATACCTAACTATAACAATTAAAATAACAACACCAAATTAGGAAATTATATTCAATATTTGTTACACAAATGATCCCATGTGATAGTATGATATCATAAGATATCAAGTGTGAGTAATATAATAGCATTTTGATGTTAAAAGAATTATTAAAAAACACCAAAATTCAACACCAAATGTCTAATGTCTTACATGGAACAGAAAGAGAGAATCTAGAAACTGAGGAAACACTGTTTTTATAATTTGTAGAATTTCACATATCGGTAATAAATTCGAAGAGTTTTATTGTCTTCGGGTTTTACTGAATTATGTAATAAGTCCTAAATATTTTGAAGGTATTCGTACTGTGGATGGTGTAACCTGTGCAGCATTCAAATGAGGCATGCAAAGTATTATGATTGTTTGATGATGATAAGGAATACATTCTAGGTATTGAGAAAGCAAGATTTTGGTCTACTGGTTATTATCTACATTGGTTCTTTGTTATTATGTTGATAAGCGATTGTCTTACACAGCCAGAAATTTTTGGAATTCGACATGTGAACATTTAACAGAAGACATTTTGTATTAACTGAAGAAAAAGAAAAATAATCCCACTAAAAAACGATATACAGATTTTTAGATATTTATCCATGGGTTTGTATGCTAATCTAATACAACTTCATTTTAATATACTAATGGTCATTTTAACCATGCTTTTCAGAATTAACTCTATATGAGGATCAACTAAAAAATCGCTCTTTTCTATATCCAACGTCTTCTGGAAAAAAGCTGTCGCTCTTTAGAGAAATAGGATAAAATACCTCCAGTAGATGATTTCAAGAGTTATGGTGGGAACCGTCTTGTGGACATTGAGCTCAAATACAATCAAGAAGAACGAAGAAAGGAACAACAAAGACTACTCTCTATGATTACAAATGTTCAAAGAGCTGTCTATGAAGAGATATTAGATGATGTTATTCATGATAAAAGTGGTGTATTTTTTTATCTGGTTTTGGAGGAACTGGCAAAAAATTATTTGGAGTATATTATCAGCTGCTATTAAGGGATTGGGTAAATTTTTCATCAACACTGTTGTGACGCCTAGACCGCCCACAGCTAATAGGACACCCATGCCCGCTCTCTCGGCCCGTGGGTCCCATCCCGTTCCAACGGTCGGTGCGTTATTTTTTTCCGAGTCTCGAAATGATTGTTTACTGACCCTGCAATCACCACCCAACCTTTCCCCGTGTTTTGGCCTCACTCGCACGGTATCGCAAATCACTTCCCGATAGGTCACCCATCCTTTCACTACTCGAGCATAAGCACGCTTAACCCTGGAGTTGTAAACGGATGTGTGACGGAAAAGGTAAGTCAACTTTGGTGAAATAGGTAGCCAAATCAATTCTCTTAAGCCTTTCCACATATCACAACTCGGGATGTCACAATTCACCCCCTCTCAAAGAATGCAACGCCCTCTCTGCGCCCCATGACAGGTCTCAAGACGCCTCTCGTGTCAGAACCGAGATGGTCAACCAGCTCTGATACCACTTGTAACGCCCAGAACGCCCACAGCTAATGGGCCACCCACGCCCGCTCTCTCGGCCCGTGGGCCCTATCCCGTTCCAACGGTCGGTGCGTTATTTTTTTCCAAGGCTCAAAATCATTGTTTACTGACCCTGCAATTAATATGGATTGGACACTATGCAATATTATCAGATCAAAACAACATAAACCATTTGGTGGCAAAGTTATTGTATTCGGAGGTGATTTTCGTCAAATTCTACCAGTTATTCCTTATGGTGGATATGTGGAAACTGTATTGTCTTCTCTTAATTCTTCTTATCTTTAGGATCATTGCAAAGTGTTTAAACTAACGAAGAACATGCGATTGCTTTTTGGTCGTACCGAAAAGGAATCTGAAGAACTTAGATTATTTTTAGAGTGGATACTTGCAGTTAAAGATGGAAACCTAAGCAATCCAAATAATGGGATTGTAGATATTGATATTCCAGATGATCTTCTTATAAAACAATGCGATGATCTGATACCTACAATCGTGAAAGAGGTATATTAAGTAAGTTTGGTGGTAGATTAGATCAAGACTTTTCAAAAAACATGAAAATTCTTTGCTCTACAAATAATGACGTCAATCAGATAAACGATTACATGCTATCAAATTTAAGAGGTACTTATTTAAAAAAATTCATATAAATATTTCCCATTTTAAGTTTTAATATGTGTTCATGACGTTTCATGACCATGCTGTTCAGGCTGTTATCATGACATGAAATGCAAGACATATCGGCTGTTATCATGACATGAAATGCAAGACATATCGGTGAAAAAACCTTGATACCAAGAATGTATGTTAAACCATCTGAAACCGATAAACAAAAGCCAGGGTCAGTTATTAGAAAACATAGGTTTGTTTCTTGTCAAGTCTGTTTTCTCATGGGAAGTTATATGTTGCACTCTCTCGGGAGAAATCGAGATCCAATTTGAAGATACTCATCAAAAATGAGAAAGGAAATGTTAAAAAAAGACTACAAATGTTGTTTACCAAGAAGTGTTTCAAAACATCGGGTGTGATATATTTTGCTTTAAACATTGCTTTTTTTGTTCCAATATTTAATTTTTATATGAACAATTACGGTATTATTTCTCTAATCATAATATTAAGTTTACATTCCTTAAACTGTTTACATGAACAAAAAATTGAATATCGATTACTATGGACAAGTTGTCAATCATACTATTGAATTATCACTACATGTACATCATATAAACTCGTTTTAAGTAATAATATCATGTATAACAAATAATATATGCATTTAATGGAATTAATATTTTGGTTTCTACTTATTTTACATCTTTTTGGTTGACATTTAAACATAATTGTTCGCAACCTAATCCAGCTCTTTAAGAGTTATTAGAAATTTCATTTTCTTTGTTTTTATCTTTAGTGGAGACTATGAATTGTTTTCTCAATTGGATCCGGTGAAAGTGTCTAGATCGCAATTTTAGTCCGGGTACTAAGAGATTACACCGAAGACTTACTTTAATGTATTGGACGCCAAACATAAGATAAGAAGATTTTACTATACGATTTTCAGGTTCTGTAATGATTTATCTTCTTTTATATTAATTCAAACAAGTCGAACAAGGTTTTCACTTTGCTTTTTTAATTGGAGTAGGACGTTATAGTGGTTGCTACCCTTCCAACTTTTTGGCCAAACGATTCAGTGATGTTATGAAAGAGGGTCAATGCTACTTTATAAATAAATTTGACGTAACATGATCATCTTATCTCTTCATATGTTTTTCATCTAACCGACATCGAATATTTTTCTTGGAAGAAAAAGTTGTTATGCCAGTAAATATAAAAAGAGATTGAGTTTATTTTCTTTTAAGTCCGTAATCAATGTAATTGATGGCTCACTTTATAAAACCAAACAACATGGATATGCATTGCAATCTATGTCCACAATATTTCTGATAACAATTTATATTATGATTATGTGTTAAATTTTAGTTACATGTTCGCAGTTGATATATTGGGTGCCATTGTGATGGTTGAGAAACTGCTGCAGACAAATCCAAAGAAAAAGGAATTTTGGGATATTAAATCAGAAAGAATCATTTTATTTACAATACAAGAATTAAAGTGAGTAATCAGTTTATAATATACCATATTATATTCTAAAGTAAAGAGTATGATTCAATAGATAAGTTTGAAAATCTTCAATGTAAATGTCCTTCTCTTAATTTTTGGAATTTGTTATTATCATTCCCTTATATATAAGACTCTTTATTTTTGCATAATTTCTGACTACTTTAATTAACTAAAGAAGATAAATAAATCTCATGGTGATAGTTTATTACAAAGTCTAGAGAATAATGATGAATAATAATGAAACACCTAGAGGTAGTCCATGTCATTCAACTTTATCCCCTAACTTTTTTTTAAAAAAAATTCTCTTACTCTCTTCGTTTCAGTTTAATTTCGTTGATCCGAAAAATGTCTTTCTAAAATACGTCATGATTTAGAATTTCAAAGAAAAATTAATTAATAATATTCTCTAATTTATTTTTCTGTTTGTTGAATATAGTCATGTGCGTAGGTAATGACTTTTTGAAATATTGAAATTTAAATATTTTCTAAATTTGTGTGACTAAACCTAAAGCGACAACAAAAATTAAACGAATGGAGTATTATCTAGCGTTGAAAATCGATTTTACCTAATATTTGTGAATACATTAAAATTATATTCAAAGTATATTTTCTATAATTGTTAAGATAAATATATTTCACAGAGTAGACATAATTCAAAATGAAAGATTTGATAGTCCGCAAACTAATAATGACACTATCACAACTATTTATTATATCAATATATTTTTTATAAACATTGCACTTTTATTTTTGGCGCTTTACTTTGTGATCACATATTTGATATCTTAATAAATATTTAAAGGTTTAATGATATATACAATATTTCATTTTGCATTTTGTTACCTAATCATAATTATCGTCAAAAGACCATTAATCTACAAACTGGATACAATAATAGATTCATTTTACCTCCACAATATATATAATATAAACATTTGTATGTTCCAACAGCTTATAGGCCTTCTCTTGTAAAACACGAAAATGAAGGATCTTCAAGTTCTAGGTGTTTTCTCTTAACAAAACTGTTTAAATTTCTATTACTAATTAGGTTTTTCGATAGTACGTATTTTTTTAGCTTGAGTACAATATGCTTTATATTTGACGATTATTAGACTTTTAACTATACAGTCATATACTACCAAGAATATGGTGTTGCCATTTCAACTTCCTGATATACCGATCGAGTTTGGTAGTTATGACGTACCAACCTTGACTCTTTCCAAGCTCAAGTTCTGTTATGGATAAAGTGTAATGCTATTTATCTAGATTCTCAGCGTTATCTTTATTCAGAATTTCTTATTGCTTTTTTCTATAATAATAAGATACGCGATTTGAGACCTCGACATAGGACTTATACAAATGGATCTATTATTTACTACTTGCATGTTACATGTCATAAGAGGTTCATGCTCCTACATCGATCTTATTACTATTAATGGTTTTGTTTATCCTACCTTTAAAGATGCTTACTTGACATTCATATTTTATAATTAGCATTAATCACATATTTTCTCTTATTAATCTACTTTTTAATGATTTAATTTTTAATTTAAATGCATAATAACTAATAAATAAAAGAGTTGGGTGATCGCTTTTCGTCATTATTAAGAATTCTATTTTGTTACTTATCAAACTGATAGGACCTGTATTTACCACTATTATACCATGATATCAGCCCTATTTAGAGTCTATTATATGTTTTGGAGTAAGTTTTAGAGTATTTTCAGGTTCAGGTACGTTCTGGAGAACTTTGGTGATTATGGAGTTTTAGAGATGCAGAACTGCACAGACGCGTCAGATTTTAGCTATGGATGGAGACCTTCCTATGGTGAGGTTATAATCTCTGGATCAGAGACTTCTTCCGACAAGGAGTCTCAGCCTCGATACTTGTGCAGCATGATTGATCGCAAACCCGCGATCCCGAACAACTACTTTGGCTCCGCCAATGATCTACGTGACACACATTAACTCTCAAAGGACAAGTCAGTCAGTGCCTGGCAAGACATTGACAATCTCAGGGCCACGTTGGATAGCTCAGAAGGTTTCAACTCATAAGTTGTTGCAGCTGATCCCAAGAGAACCACTGGCCTAGACGGCTCAGATTTCCGCGATAAGCTCAACTCCAAAGTCGATGATCTACGAATCAAACTAAACCGCCTGAAGTTCTTTGACTTACGGCAGAAGCTGGAAAAACTAAAGATAGATCGTGTACGAAAGTCACGCAGGCAAAACCCAACCAACCAACCATTGAGAACCTGTCTGACATTCTACGAACCCAAATACATCAGAAACAAGCCAAGAGCCAAATGTTCATCAACGTCATAATGGGTGTCTCTCCTCCATGCGGTGACTATGTACACTCTGTAAAAGATTATCAACGCCAAGCCAACACCACGAAGATGTGGCCTTCCCTACCAGAGAATGATCCTCAGATCACTTTCTCGGCCGAAGACCTTATCGGCTTCCATGTCCCACGCAATCTTCTCCTCGTGTAGCTGGATATCACAAATTGCGAAGTAACCAACATCTTGATCGATATTGGTAGCGCGATTGATCTAATATTTCGTGATACCCTTGAAATATGAGAATCGACCTCAGAGACATGTAACCTTCCTCTTGAACCGTCACCGGCTTCAACAGAGCATCTGAAGTCATGTTAGGCAAATCCGTCTCCTGGTCTACGATGTGGGGTTACCAGGACAATCAAGATCTTCGTCATTAATACTAAAGCCCCGTACAATGTTATCCTGGGCACCCCTTGGATTCACTCGATGAAAACCCAACTCATCGACTTACCATCAGTGCATCAAGTTCCCCGAGGTCGACGGTCAGATTTTCACACTCCGAGGAGATCAACAGGCTGCAAGAGACCTTTTGGTCGCTATGGTCAAACACCAACAGTCAACGCCCCATGTAAATTAAGTATCCAAGCCAATCCACAAGATTTATCTGAAGAAGGAAGAGATCCTTGAAGTTTCTATCGACGATTCAAACTTGAGTACTTATTTAAAAGACGAGAGGAAGGAAAAGATCATATTGTTCCTCAAAGAGAACGCCTCAACCTTTGCATGGAAAACAATGGACATAAAGGGAATAATCCCAGCTATCGCGACCCACGAGCACAAAGTCTACCCAACATTCAAACCTATACGAGAAAAGCGAAGGAAGTTGGGTCTTTAATAAATAAAAGAAGTCAATGAAGAGGTTGACCGTTTTATCGGGGCGGATCAATTATTAAAGTAAGATACTTAGAGTGGCTCGCCAACCCCATCAAAAAGAAGAATGGTAAGTGGTGTGTCTGCGTCGAGTTTACCATTCTAAACACTGCTTTCCCAAAAGACAGCTTCCATCTTCTGCATATCGATCGATTAGTCGAGTCAACGGCCGGCAACGAACGCCTGACCTTCATGTTAGCTTGAAGAAAGAAATGGAGTCAAAGGATGAGAATTTCAATTAGGATTATAATTTTATTAAAACATTCTGGTTTAGGATTAGGTTTTCTGTTTCCTTCCTTAAAAAAGTGTATGCACATTTTTGATTAGGCAATCAATGAACAAACTTTTTTCTGTCGACTTCTATTTCTCTGAGGAGAATTGGTTCGTTGTTAACTCATGAACACCTCCATCTTATGAAGAGTGATCTTCTGTGATCTGTCCTAGACACCAAGAAGGGTGAACCTGAGTCTCAGGAGCAGCAAACATCTTTAGATCTTCTCATAGTTCTAAGGAGAAGACCATCTCCATCACCTATCATTGACCCACGCCCCCTTCAAGTTAATCCAGGGAGAGACAGCCATTCCAGGGCCGTACCAAGTGGTATCAGAGCCTCTTAAAGGTTAGGGTTTGTGTTCTTAATCTGAAATCTCGGGATCTATCAGTTACCAAGCAGATCTTCCATGTATTCTTCTGGAATCAAGAGAAACCATGAGAACAAGGCTATGAGAAAATCAACAAGGGAGTTGTTTCAGCAAGGGAAAGAAAATAATAAGAAAGCTAAGCTAAGAAATGATTATGAGCACATCCAGGAAGCAAACAGGAGGACAATACATGCTTATTTTCATAGCCATCAATTCCAAAATGACCTGAGAAGAAATTTGCTTCAAGCTTTCCAGGGTTTGATATTTATCTAACCAACAAAGCGAGATCGTGAGAAACTGAAACCTCCTGATATAAATCCACTGAGGAAGCAGGAGCTGAAGAAGCAAACAAAATAGTTTTGGATAAGTTTGGGTCGTGGTCTAAGCCATCTTTAAAACCAAGCTGAGGAAGAAGAATATACTGAGTCAAAACCGACAATTTCTTTTCAGGAACAACACTTAGACGATCTACTGAAACAAGAGGAGATATCAAAAATTATGTGTGTTCACGTGCCTGGTCAAAACCAAGCTGAAGTAGGAGTAGTTGGTGGATCATCTAGAGCTACTTATTTGGTGCTAGATGATTTGGTTGAACAAGGTGATGCTGAAACTGTTTCTTGTGATCAACTAACCAAACCTCTTGTGTGGGTTTAGAGACATCTTGTGGATCATCTAAGGTTTTTAAAGGTTCTGCACCAAGTTGTTTTTGAACCAAGAGGAAGCTTGTGTGTGTTTAGAAGAGGTCACAAAATTCTGGACTAGAAAACAGCTGCATCCAAGCTTGATTTGCAGAGTTCATTCACTATTGAAGAACAAGATTTGGGGTCAAATCCTTTTGAAGGGAGAGAGGATGGTGTGATCTAAACCAGCTGCTATGGCAAGTATAATGAGATAAAGGCGTGGCTATATGCTGTGTACAATGACTTGAAATTTGGATACATCATCTCAGGCCAGGAAAACTTGTTATACATGCTGAGAACAATCCAAAGCTTAAGTGGAACTATGGTGATTGTTTGACACGACCACCAGACTATCCAGATGGGTTCTTTCAAGATCGGAAATGGGAATGCTGCTTTCTTATGAGGCGAGGCTGAGAGTGTATTCACACAAGTCTATGAGAAAAACGTGGGTTCTATACAACTGGAGAGAAGCAGACAGCTTCAAGCTCAACAGAGTGGAGAAACAATCTGCCTTAGGAGCTGCTTGTAATGACTAATGTTCAAATAGGTTGTTTAGGGATGAAGATGGTCTACAACACTTTTTATTCAAGACAGTGGAAGATTTATGTGAGGAAAATGAAGGGACAAATTCATGGTCAAAAGAGCAAGGGGATTCAAGTTGAGTGATCATTGTTCTATCATTCTACAAGGCTCATATTTGAGGACAAATCTTTTTAAAGGAGGAGGGAATGGTGCAGCCTTTATCAGCCTGATCAGTCTCAAAACTCAAGGTATGGAATTCATTATATGGACTAGCTAAGCTACTGATCAATGATAGGCTTAATGGACAGTTTCAAGGTCTTATTGGCATGATCTATGAAGTTCTGGGACAAAGAGAGAATGAGATGTCTTGATACAGCCTTGAACCAACTTGAACAAGAGGGATACAACCATCAGATCAACCAGGAGCAGAGAAGATGATCAAATCTTTAGATGGAGAGATGTATTTGGCTGAACCGTGTATTGATGGCTGGATGAGTTTTGGAGAGGAGTTGAAACTTGATGCATCTGAACTCGACAGTGAACAAGGATATCAGGCTGCTCAATGAAGTTGGTATAGAGAACGACCTAGTTGGGGCAGAATGGAAGAGGATCAGCTTCAACAAGCAGAGGGCGAGACAACCAGATGAAGGATGCACTGGTCTTCTTAGTTGGACATGTTACAAGATCAAGAATCAAAAAGTTCAGAGAAAAGCACTTCTACACTATGTTCCTCACATGAAAAAGAGAAGAGTTAACCAAGATAGAGAGAGAGATATCAGACCATTGGTTTAATATCTTTTTGTTTAATGATTTGTAAGGAATTTAATTTAAACCAAGTACAACTTGCCGTAGGATTAAACCAGCAAATCAATTTCAATTAGGATTAGAATTTTAGTAAACAATTCTGGTTTAGGATTAGGTTTTTATATTTCCTTCTTTAAACAAGTGAATGCACGTTTTGATTAGGCAATCAATGAACAAACTTTTTCTGTCCACTTTTATTTATCTAAGGAGAATTGGCTCCTTGTTCAGTCATGAACACCCTCCATCATTAAGAAGAGTGATCTTATGTGATCCATCCTAGACATCAAGCAGGGTGAACCTGTTTCTCAGGAGCACGCAAAACATCTTTAGAGTATTTTACACTTTTAAGGTGAAGACCATCTCCATCACCTATCATCGACTCACGCCCCCTTCAAGTGATCCAGGGAGAGACAGCCATCTAGGGCCGTACCACTAGTGGTCCGTGCAAAGCTTGGGACTTAAACCAAATGGGTCAGATCATATGTGATATATCCTATTTATTGCCAGTTTCAGGCCATGTTATAGGCTCTATTATGTGTGTCTAGGCTATGTTTTTAAAGTCTTTACTGGTCCAAGTACGTTTTGAAGATATATGAAGATACTTGGAGCTTTTCGAGCATTTAGAGGTGAATAATCCGTAGTTGATCGATAGAGGCGAAGTACAAAACTGCCGTCGATCGACGACACTACCTTGTCGTCGACCAATGTTACATGACCAGTATCTTTCGATGCTGAACACTTGACATCGATCGATGACCAATTCGCAGACAGCCAAAAGAATACAAGATTACCCCTGGACGAGTTTTTGACCTAGATTTTAGAGTTTTATATTTATACTCTATGTATTATACGGCGAGAGAGGACCTAGAGGAGAGAGTTATCTTCTAAGTTACACCAGAGTATTAGAGTGTAGAGTTGGAACACATTGCTATATCTATTGGAGAGAAAGATCTGATCATCCTTACAGAGAAGATCTTGAACTCCTTATTTTTTTTACTCAGCTTTTTTATGCAATTTATTCAGAATTTATTCATGTTCTTTATTGCTATGTTTAAGTAGTTCTCTATTAGATTTAGTGTTATTCAATGGTAGTAGTGTATTGTTGATATTATAGAAATTGTTAGGGTAATATTCTTGGTTCTTTGGTTTAAGTTGTTCTTAATGCTAAGTTGAATTTGATCACCTAAATCTTAGAAATTAGGGTTCTATAGCGCAAGCGAGAGCCTGGTTATAACCTGGAATCTATCTTAAACAATCCATGTAACTAGTAAACAAGCGAGAGTTGAATTAGAAAATTAGAGAACCCATCAAACCACGAAATCAATACTTTTTATAATGACAATCGATCGATGCCATTTTGTTGACGTCGATCGACACTCAGTCGAGATGCGCAAGAGCGATCTCCTAAACTTTAAGTTTTGACTTCAGAACGATTCTTAATAAAACCCTAGTAATCCATTAGTCTGCCTTATATAAATCCACCTGAGAATTTCCCCTAAGTCTAATCTCTTAATTTAATCCTCACAAACAAAATCCATCTTAAAATCGCTCTTATTATTATTGTTATAATTCATCTAGCTTTTAATTCGATAAAATTAAGTCTATTATGCAATCTTGGAGTCTCTGTGGAATCGTTCCTTAAGTACTACACTGAACCTCTTAATTTAGAGAGTAAAATGGGAATATAGGGTTAATTGAAAGTGAAATAAACCCTACATCAAATTTTGGCACCGTTGCCGGGAACCTTATGAAGCAAGTACTTAAAGGAGAGAATATGGATTATGGACAACAACCATCGATCGACGGAGCATATCTGGAAACGATCCGAGGTTAGTCCACGGCTGTCGGGCGACACTCTTCCATTGCCCTCGATTGATACCGATCAGCCGGAAGCAGGTAAGTAAGCCTTTACTGATTCTGATTAATTAATTATTAGGGAGCTGCAATCCCCAACTAATTAATTATCAGGGAGCTGCAATCCCCAATCAAATCACTAAATCTCTAAAGAATGAATTTCCAATGCTCGAATACCTAAA